>RCAB01000703.1:0-25227 GCA_003640385.1 Setaria digitata | reverse complement strand
AAGTCACGTATTCATTCGGTAGCACTGATGTATAGTTGCAGAAAGTCACGTATGATTTGGCGCTTGATTTTATCAAATATTTATCCATTGTTTGATAAGGATATATAGAAGCACCGTGCAGAAAATGGAATTCGAAATACTATTAGCAGTACCGAATGAATGATATTCAATATTCTTTAACCACAGATCATTCATAGCAGTTACTATGTTCGAACTTTACTACTGGTATCAGATGAATGAACAATGATATATGAGTTCTTATGAATTTTTGTGTCCAATCATTTGCTACCGAATGATAATTAAAGATAATACTTTTTCTTCTGTAGTCTTTTTGTAATCATGTATCAGTTTTTCATTCTAATATTTCTAATGAATTTACTTCTTGAAAGTAGTTTGTTCGTGCCATTGCATTGTACTCATTCATTTCAGATTTTTAATTCATGGTCACTTTCCAGGAATTGAATTTAATTAATGATTGCTCGGTAAAGCCAAATGTGTGCCAATGTCATTATCTTTCCAGTTTTATCGTGTTTTCCGTTTCTGACATTTGGTATACCTGAAATAATGTTAAAGCCCTGTTCCGAGCTGTTAATGGGACAGTAAGTTTTCGATTCACATTTTTTAATCAAAAGAAAATCTGAAAATTGGAAGTTTGAGCATTAAATATTCTTCGTAATTCATTTTTACCTTTCCCAGTTACTTGATATGCTTGTGCTTAAATAAAATGTATGTCGCTATATCTTTCATTTGGGCAGATATGTATGTCTGTGTAACTCATTTTAAGGGATGAATTACGTGAATGGAAAACTCCGTTTCAGATATTGGTGCGAGGAACCCGAAATTTCATCCATCACTCAACTTCCCGAAACTTGTGAAAAAGACAATTCAATTACAGGTAAAAGTCGAATTTTTTATTGCCATAGGGAGGGAAAGGGGGAGCGATACTTTGCAGTTGTTGTTGAGGTCTTGCGATGTATGTTGCAAGCAGGTAAAATTTCATAAGGCCTTTGAAGTAAAATTCTTTTTTGACTTTTAATAAGTCTTGTAGGCTTTTGGTGAGTTTAAATGTTCAACATTAGTTTGCTTCGATATCACTCTTTTTTGAATTTTTCAGTTGTTTGTGAAGTGGCAAATGAGATCAATTGCTTAGGATTGGATAACGGAACGAGGAAGTCTGCTTCCTTTTTTTTATCATGTTTTTGTATTTTCTCTTTTTTTATGTTTTCATGATTCCAATATATATAATTATATAGAATAATGTGTGAACTTTCTCTTTTTTTTTTCAATTCCTGTATTTTAGGTTTCTAAAACGTATACCAAATGGATGTGCCTATTCAGCTGGTGTTGATTATAGCACTGCGCTACTATTGTCGGTGTTTCTTGGTTGGTTAGGTATTGATCGGTTTTATCTCGGATATTATGCTGTAGGTTTGGAATTTAAAGTCATTTAAAAGCGTTTGTATTTTAGTATACTGACATATGTTCTATGGAATTTCACTCATATTTTATACACATAGCGCATATGCTTGGACCGAAAAATAGTAAACTCTGTATCTGAACAAGAGCTAGGGAGAATTCTAGTAAAAACTCGGACAGATTTGATTGCAAGTCATTCCTTTGAGTAGATCTAGGATATAATAAGTAATAAAATGTAATACAAGCAAGCAATTAGTCTTTCATATGTGTGTCAACATGGAATAAAAAATGCATTTACGATGAAATAGGCAGTAAATTTAGCGTAATTTTCCATATTTGTTTCCCGCATTTCGTGAATTTATGAAAAGACTAAGAAAATAGGGAAATTGTTTTTCACGTTTCAGAATTTCAACTTTTTTCATTTGATGGCTTTAAATCAAATGCTAAGTTATTTTCATTTAGTAATATGGTTTACAGTTACATTCCGTTTCTTCCAAGTTGAAATGCTTTGAATCTTAAGTTATTTGTCATCATTTATTTACTTTTTCCAGGACTTCTCAAGATGTTCTCATTTGGTTGCTTCACAATATTGTATCTTGTGGACATCATATTAATTGCGCTACAGTTGCTGGGACCGGCTGATGGTTCTGCTTATCGGATCAATTTCTATGGGCCGAAAGTGACTCCAGTGCGATTCTCGAACGACACTTATGTTTCGTTATATACTTGTTTCGATTGTTCACCATAATTTCTTTCTGTGCTGACCTTCGATTTCTATAGGAAATTTGGAAAAGTTAGATTTTGGCAGTTCAATTTGTAATTAACATTCAATTTATCACTTTGTGTTTTATCATTTCTTATTATTTTGTGACTGTATTTATATTATTTAAATATTCATGCAGTTTGTACTGCAATTTTTGTTTGTATATTTCGTATTTTGTGTATTATTCATAAGGATATATTTTGTCCAGAAACATTTAAATTACCACTCTGTGACGTTTAATTTTACATAATATATAAATACTTTCTCAGGAATGTCGAGTCTTTATTTGATGCTTAAGCCATCTTAGCGCCTGTAGTTTTTGAAGATTGTTTTGAAAAGATCCTTATATTTGTTACGTGCTCCGTTATATCATTTCCATGATTTTTCAGTGCTAGGTTTATTTTCTTTTGGGATTTGATAAAATGTCACAAGCACAGCTTCAAATGGTAGCTGATTTGGAGATGGAAATGATGTCTGATATGTATCGGCGGATGACCGCAGCATGCCAACAAAAGTGTATATCAACTCGCTACAAGTAAGACACTCATTTGACAATTACTCATAAATTGCTCACTGACTAATGAAAAAAAAAGAAAAAAAATTGAAGTAACTGACTGATGTTTGGATGTCATGGATATGTTTACAAGTGATAATAAATTCATATTTAGGAGTATTGCAAAATATTGTACTTATTTGGTAGTGTAAGGATTTTGTTATTTTCCAGTCGGAATAATGTCTTTTTAAATAATGGATTTTGATTCTTGTAATATTTAATAGGATAAAATAAAAACCTGAAATTAAGATTAAGATAACTCGTATGGATTTGATGTGATTTTTTTTTCCTAACTTCTCCCCCGATTTTCAGGGAAGGGGAGTTGACGAAGGCTGAAGCAGTTTGCTTGGATCGGTGTGTGGCAAAATATTTAGATGTACACGAGAAGCTTGGGAAAAGGTTAACGTCAATATCGCAGCAGGATGAAAAACAATTGCAGCAAATGCAACAGCAATTGCAGCAACAGGTGAAATAAATGATTGACTCATCTTGTAGTTATTTGCAAGTTATTCAGTTATAAAGTTTTTCTTCGTAGTTTTTTATTGTTAACATATATATCGCTTATATGTCAACTAGCAGTTAATTTACGAAAGTGCCTAGGTATCGAATAAAAGGGAAAGATGGTGTATTATGAGGAGGAGCAGCTTCTGTATGATTTTCATTTTGCAATATATGAGGAACGCATGGTAAAATCCTCAATAGATGAATAACTTTAACATTTCTTATATATCGATGGTGCCCTTCATTTACCTAGTTTTATTATTAGTCAAGCAAATAATCATTGTTGCTTGTTTGATATTATACAAACTAATTGAGTTAATCACTGTCCAGAAACGTTATAATGAAATTCAGAAGCTTCATATTAATGCAGCATACAAAGTTCAAAATAAATTTTATTGTAATAGCAAAAATGAAGCGGTGCTGCTAATCAACTTTTTGAAGGAAAAAAAAACCGAACAAAATGAATTATCGTTAAATTTCAAATTCCAATTTCATCGATGAATAATGCAAAAATTTATTTTGCCCTTTTCATTGCTAAACATGTTTTTGTTTTTAGTGGAAAACGAGAAACCAGATTTCCCTAGCTGTCATTTTCAGTAGTGTTCACAAAAAGGAAAAAAAAAAAAACAAGAATTTAGAAAAATTAGTGTAATTTAGATATTGTTTTTGTTTTCAGCTTTTTTTTTTTTTTTTAATAAATTGTACGGTAAATATTTAATTCAAAGGTGATACGAAAATGAAAAATGAATGTGATTAATAGCGCAATTTCATTGTTTTGGTTTCTCCTCATATTGCGCTTTCAAAATTTATTTTGACTGCTAAATTAGAAAAGCAAGAAGAAACCCGGTTCTGCCGCATTCTCGTCAAAGATTTGTTTACCACGAAAACGGTAAAATGTACGATTCACAGTGTCATTTGTTATTTAATTAGCTTCCAAAGGTGATTAATTTCAATTTGAGCTTGCTATTTTTGTTTTTCTTCTTGTCTGAAATTTGAAAACAAATGAGCAAAAATATCTTTCCATTGGGAAAAAAGTGCATGTGACAGGCAAATTAAAAACAATGAAGTAATAAGACTTGTCGAAAAAAGAAAAAGGCCAGATCTATAATTCTATTTCCAAATTTCGTCTGCAGGTAAGTTTCTGAAATATTTCAGCTTATTGAAAGAAAACTTTGCGAAGCAAAGAGATGAAGTTGAAAGTAATCAGAAGAGGTTACCTATAAGTTACTGGTTCTAAAGAAGAAAAAAAAACCTCTAAAATTGCGAACATTTTACCTTTCGGAGTAAATTACAATAACAAAAACGAAAAAAAAATAGTTTTAATCTTTTATCTGATTTAGCAAACACTATTTCCATGGAGAATATTGCGTTAACGAAAAAAAAATAGTTTTAATCTTTTATCTGATTTAGCAAACACTATTTCCATGGAGAATATTGCGTTAATTTCGGAAAATTTGGCGGAAAAAAATAATTTTTGCTTATCTAAATGGAAAGATTTTTCCTCTTAGGGAGGTAATAATTAGGTGGAACAAGAATATTAGCAAAAAAAAAACACACATGTCAATCTTCATATGTTTCTGAATTATGAGTATTTAATATAAATTGAAAATAAATCGTCATTAATTAACAAAAGTCAAGAAAGTAACAACAATTAGGAGATTTATGCCTCACATTTCTATTTTGGATATATTAAATAACTTTTGTTCGGTTAACGATTTATCGTTTCAATATTTCAATTCAAAATAATTTTTCAAATATTACGAGATATTATGGAATAAAGAATTCCTTTCTATTTTTTAATAATGCTAAGTTATTTTACTGAAATAGCAAAATGAATAACTAGTGGATTAGACGGGTATTGAAATGACGGCTAAAAACGTGAAATGTCGACGTAACGTGGGATAAAACTGCTACGTTATGATCATTTTACGATTTATAAAATTACCAGTCAAACATTTTAGCTTTTTATTTCGTTTTATCATGCAAAAAAAAGGGTCTTAAAAACGTTGAAATATTTTAAATTACCTTTAAAGAAAAAATAATTCTCTTTAAATTTCAATCATTTTAATCATTTTAGTTAAGCTTTTTTGTATTTTCGCATTAAAAAAAAAATACATCAGAAGAAGAAATGGAAAAGGAAGAATGAATAAATTGACAAATTTCAATTCGTTTTTAAGTTGAGCATTATTTAATATTTTCTGAATAATTATCTTCTTTATCCTACAAAACATATTTTTGTTTTAAAGCGTAAAAGAAATAATTAATCATAAAAAAAATTAGTATTAAAAAAAAAAAAAAAAAATTTTTTTTTTGCAAAAGGAGAAGGAAACAGATCCAGGCTTTACCTATCATTTATTATTATAAAAGGTTATTTTTTATTTTTGTTTTGTTTTTTTTTTACATCAAATTAAGGATTAAAGGATATTTCCTATAAGAATATGAATGATTTTATATTTTTATATTTTATATTAACTAATACCATTAATTATGATAGAGGGAGGAAGGGAGGGAGAGAGAGAGAGAGAGAGAGAGAGAGAGAAAGAAAGATGACTGTGAAAATGATGTAATTTTGTACAATTGTTTTTTTTTTTTTTTTCTGGAATTTTGTCAAGAAAAAAGAAAAAAAGATTGTAATAGAAAAAAAATCATTTAATACGTAAAAATAATGAATTATTTTTTTATTCATTTATTTCTATTTTTAATTTTCCTTTTCTTCTTTACATTTCACATTCTCACAAAATAAGACATGTTAATGATGCTAACGTGTTTTTAAATTTAGTGGAAATTTTTATAATATATTGCAAATGATAGGTGGAGCAATGGGTAGTAGCTTATAAATATATTTTTATGATATAAAAATGGTCATTGTATAAAATTTGTAATCAGTTTGGTTAAATTACTTTTCTTCTTTTAAACTAGGCGAAGAGAAATTTGTTGCTGTCAACTAGGAAATAAAATTCAATTCCTGCTCAGTGGATTTCGAGAATTCAGCTAAAAAAAAAAAAAAAAAAAATAAAAAGTAAAAAATAAGAAATGATTATTAAGAGAATTTTTAAGCTATCATAGAATAATTTGGATAAAAGTATTTGGCAGGTGCTATGAAATATTCTGAGAGATAGATTTTTCAGCCATTATCACCGATTCTGCACTATAATAGGTATACAGTAGCAATAATTAAACAATACCACTAATTAGTTTTAATTTAGTGCAGGCTTAACAGATAGCNAAAAAAAAAAAAAAAAAAAAAAAAAAGAAGAAGATATAAGTTTATATGTATCAGTAATTAAAATTATTAGAAAGTTGGGAAAATTCAGATAATACGAAAATGAGCCAACAAATTATTTATTTATATTTTTTGCTTATTTTCCTGCTAATGGTCTATTTATTAGTTCTAAATTACCGTAGGCAGTTTTTCCTTGGCCCAACAAATAGCCATGATTAATTAAGTAATTTTTTTTTTTTTGTTTTTTTTTCAGATAATACGAAAATGAGCCAACAAATTATTTATATTTCAATGTTACTTATTTTACTGATAATGGTGACAATTATTTCGGCACGACCGCAATTTTTGCCAGCTGCTAATTATGATTGCTTTGCATCGCCAAGTTTGAGTGGTTATTCAACGTGGTGCGGTTACAATCAGAAATAAAATTGAAATTATCAAAAATTTCAATTCAACAATTTCAATGGATCGTTTTTTCCTCCAGCATACGAATGATATCTCGGATTTCAAATAATCTTATCAACCGGAATGGATATGCATTATTGATGAATTATTTTGAAATGTTTAATTGGTTCATAATTTAAATAATTATTTTTAAAACATTTTAAGTGTTTTTTTGTCTTATTTTTTGCTATTATTATTATTCTTTTTTTCTTAGTTTTTTAATGAAAATTTTTTGAATTATTTTTTTAGGTGAAATAAATTTACATTCATTATCATTTTCTTTTTTTTTTCTTTTTTTGTTTGCTGAGTTTTTATAACTAAGTTTGAAAAAAAATAAAGCCAATTTAGGGAAATTTCCATTTTGTTTTTCACTTTCAGATGTTAGAAAATCCATAACTTATTTCAAAAAAAAAAAATTTTTTTCTTTTCTTCTTCACCACTCAAAAATTGATCGTGTTATTAATGATACAGTGATAACCTGTGTTGATATTAATTATCAATTATTGCTATCATTCCGCCTATCTTTGCTTCCTTTTTTTATTGGATAAAATGTTGTTTTTTAAAAACAAAAAAAATGACAGTTTAAAATCCAACTTCAAACTTCTTGCCATTGCTCCAATCATAATATTTGATATTTGAATTTAAAAACGCAGTCTCAGGTATTTCGATATTAATTTAATTTATGCTTAATATTATTTGGACATTTCACTCATGCAGCAATAATTCAAATTGCCTTCTTCATTGAATTAATTATTTTGGTTTGGAAATCAAACTACCGCACTGAAAATATAGTAATGCTCGAAAGTCGAAAACATTTCAAGCATTTGAAGTTATTTTTCAAATTTTATTCAATTAATTCACAGTTTTGTTTTCAAGGCAGTAATTTAAGAAACAAAAACTTGAACTAAACATTAGAGTAATTGGTAGTAAAATAGTAATTCAAAAAATCCATAATTAATAATAAAATAGCCATGTGAAAAAAAAAGGTATTGGAAAAGAACTTGCTAAAATGTTACTGAATGCAAGAAATAAGAGAAAAAAGATAAAAGTATTATTATGGGAATTAAAATGAATGTAATTGGGGAAGAGAAAAGGCAAAAATAGCAAAAAAAAAATTTCAAATTGAATAAATTTCAAAATTTTACACCAAAATTTACGAATGTGATAACTGAATTCATCACAAATGTATAGCATTAAAATTTAAATTAAAACTGCTCTTGTAACTTTTTTAGCAAAAAATTCATTTTACGAAGCAATAATTTGAAAATGATGAAGTGAAGCTTCATCTATAAATTAATCAAATTCTAATTTTCCAGAAAGTAGTAAGCAGTGACGAAAGAAAGGATTTATAATTAGTATTTGAATTTAATACAGTTCCGTAAATTATAATTGCGGTAAGTTTCCCGTTTACTCACAATGACGAACAAAAAAAAAAAAAAAAATTTCTTTCTAAAAAAAAAAAAGATTTCCGAAATAGAAAACAATTGACATAAGTTCAAAAAAAAAAAAAAAAAGTTATAGTTATGAATGGCAAAGTTGTCATCAAATTTTGCCTTCTCCTGTTAATTTTTATTTAAAAAAAAAATAACTCTACAAAAGAATTTTTTTAATTTTACTTATAAACTGATGTGTTTTTCTTTTTTTTTAAAAAACAAAAATATTTGATTTTCTTTTTTAGAAAAATAATTTTTTAACCATCTCAAGTAGAAAATTTACGATTTCGAGTTCCGAAGTTTATCAACATTTCCTTTCTTAAATGATAATAACTGGGAATGACAATAGGATAATAAGCCATGATTTGAATGATAATAAACCCTAGTCTTTTTAATTTTTATTTTCAAATTGAATATTTATGTCGATAGTTCAGTTTCGAACTTATTGATAGATGGCACTGCTAACTAAACTGGATGTAAATAAGATATTTGTTGTTTAGTAAACAATTTTCGAACACAGTTTAAAAATGGCATTCGAAAAGAATTACTAGGATGTGAAAAATTAATTCAGTAAAGAAAATTTTTTTTTTCCTAAGTTCTAACTCCTACATTAACTTTCTGCCTGAATAATTTACTATCATTTGAAAATTTATAATTTTTTTTTTGACGGATATTGCAGTTGATAACAGTTTTATTCTTATCTTTTCGGCATAATTTGCATTCGTAAATGATGTTATCATTTAGTTGATCAAATAATCTTTTTCCTCTATCTGTATCGTTTATAATCAATGATAATACTTTTTGATAATACGATATGTAAATGAGCACCTACATTTATTAGAATTTCAAACTTAATTCATTCAGGCATTTCGAAAATTTCATTAATAAAATGAAAATTATTTTATTAACATTGCTTTTTCACTGTAATAGAGTTGATACAGTTTCAGTTAACTATAGCTAGAATGATAATATTCAGTAAACGGTTATCAATGATTTCATAATTTTATAAAAGATTTATAAGCAAAATGATAAATGATCCGAGGAAATAGAATATAAGGGAGAAAAAAAAAGTTGGAAAATGAATAATAAATGATTTTTTTTTTTTTTTTTCTAATTGCTATTCAATCAATTTGGTTCAGATTAATTTGACACGGAAAAATTCTTTTCACTGAATTCAAATGATCAAATTATTTGTCAGAAATTCATTAATAAGAAAGCGGGAAAAAAGGAATGAAAATTTTTGGTAGCAATTTTCTGAAAATGTATTTTAATAAAATTTCTATTTAATTTATGCATAATAATTCTTTTTTCGAGAAAATTATTTCTTATTTTTGAAAAATCACAGTTCAGCTAGCGTTTTTCATCAATACTTTTTCTGAGATCATTGATTTGCAGCTGGTGAAGCTTCCATTCTCAACATCATTGATCCAAGAAATCTTATCACTTATCAGGCACTTATCAAGCACTCAGCTAGAAACTATTTAGTCAGATATGTCGCTTCAGTGTAGTAAACACTGCAGTGATAACATTCATTCAGAAGTACTGCACGTACGTAAGCACACTTGTTTACGTATTTACGCCAAGATGCTCGTGTAGGTACGTTGACTTTTGACACAAATTGACATTTACTTTTGCTGTCACTGAAGATAATATATTACTAATATTTGTTAATTAAATGCATTGATCAAATTTTATAATTTTTAATTATCTACTTTCTTCTATCAGGAAAAGAAAAACGGTTGAGGAGCAATCATCAGAATTTTATCGTCAAAATTTTCTCAAGTTTTATTTTTTTTTTTTTTTTTAATCCGCAGTTATTTTAAAGAAATTGATTTTAAGTAAAAATTATCAATTAATCTTATGCTGTTATTGTTGACACAAACGTTATTTTATTATTATTATTATTTATTATTTATTATTATTATTTATTATTATTATTATTATTATTATTATTATTATTATTATTATTATTATTCGTAATATTATTGCTAGTGCTATTGTCGCTTATTATTAACCATTATCATACTGCAATCACCGGAAAGAATTTTTTTTAAGAATTAAATTTACGCTTCATATTATTTTTGATTTTTAGAAAAAAAATGAAAAACGAAAAGGAAAACACCCATTTTTTATTTTTGCATATGCAAATCAATGTTTTTTCCTAATGTTTAACATAAATACATAAATCAACTAATTAATGTTTCATAAAAATTTTTATTTTTACCTAATAACATGACAAAATTAGGTGAAATAAATAGTGAGAAAGAAAAATTTTAAATGATAATTAGTTATTTTCATGCAGGTAATTGCATTCCTTATAATGACCTGAAATCGTCATATAACAATGGTATCTATTAGTTCCCATTCTATTATTAATGATTATGCAATATTGCATTGTACAACTTTGGCTTTACTTGCACATTTCATTCTTTTCTTATTATTTCTTCTACCATCTAATTACTTTTAGCATCACTATTTTACTAAATTACTTATATTAACTTTAAATAATGCAATTATTATTTGGCTACTTATCATCGTTTTAGCGTCAACAAAAATAAATTTTTTTTTTGCCTTTATATTTCACAAATAATGTCAAAATTTTTATTAAATTATGTTTAATCAGTGAATTATTAATTTTTTTTGCGTGTAAATAAATTTTTTTAAAAGCATATTTAAGACACATATTAGCGCACATACTATATTAAATTTTCGCTAATTGATTGAATAATTAATTGATTATTTATTAATGTGCCAATTTAAACTATCAAAACAATGATTTCATTGTTGTCCTTAAAATATTTGATCAAAATCATTTTACGTAGACATTTAAAGATCCAAGTCTCGTTGATAAATTCATATTCGATGATTATATTATCAGCGTTATGATTTATGACATGATTATACTGATATATCATGACGAAATTATCTTTGTGCAAAATTATATCTTTTTCAGCTTTATAACAGTCATTAATTGTTTCTAAAACTTAATATCATTGAGCAGTAGAAAATTTTATTCTTTTTTCTTTTTCCTTTTTTTTTTTCAAAATTAAGCAGTGGATTTATAATTTTGTATTCTTTTTTTTTTTTTCTTTTTTAGAATCATAAATTTCATGATTTGCAGTTATGGAGCACTTTAAAAAATTAATTCTTTTTTTGAAATCTAAAATCTGCAAATGATTCTTTTTTTTTAAAAATTTCTCAAAGCCATAATATCACTTTTGATTGATAATTGTTAAAACAGAAAAGAAAATTTAACCAATTTTGAAACAATATCATATAATATTCGTTATGAATTGTCGAAAATGTAAAAGTGTTATCAAACTTGAAAGGAAAAAGAATAGTAAAAGTGATTTTTACAACAAGAATTAAAGTAGGAATTGTTTTTCTAATTTAAAAAAAAAGTCAAAAATCATAATAATACCGCTAATAATATTTCTCCGCCTGATCAGGAAGAAAAAGGAAAATGATAATCAAAATCACGAAAACATTGACAATGCTCTAATAATAATTTAATATAAGTAATAATGATAACAACAGTTGCAACAATGATTAAAATAAAGTGATAGCAATAGAAAATAGTAATGCTACAATGATAATGATAAAGAGTGATAAAGACAACAAATGAATTGCATAATAATAGCTACAAAAGTTATTACAGTAAAGTTCTAATAGTGAATGATAATTAATATAACAATATTCAAATATGTTTTTTTTTAAGCAAATAATTTTGCAATGTTAAATTTGTTTGTCACATTGATTCGTTCGTATTGCACCGATGATAAGGCGTCCAAATTACAGTCTACAAAATGTGACAGATTAATTTATACCATCTGATAATGAAAAGGTATTAATTGCTAATTGATGAGCTGCAAAAAAAAGAAAAAAAGAAAAACAGAAAATATATTTTGGAAAAGAGAGGGTGAGAGAATGTAAAATTGAAAAATAAAATAAAAGGATGGATGGAAGGAAGCGAAGCAATGATAAATGAAAGGGAAATATGAAAGATGGAATGGATCAGTTGCAGAAAAATGAATAATCCAATTTTGTGGATGGCGTAATAAAGCTATCATTAGAAAGGAATGAATGAAAAGTGAAAATCAAAAGATACCGCCTGAATTAATAATTGAACTCCAACTGTGCGATGTGATTTAAATAAATAACTACTGTATTTATTTATTCATGCAAATGCGAAAAAAAAAAAAGATAATTTTAAGATAAATTAATTTACTTTCTATTTTGAATGGAAAAGAAAAGAGTAAAATTTAATTAGGTTAGATAATAAACTAATATGAAAATTTATAAAGCAACGGTAGTAGCATAGGCCATTTTAAAATCCATTGAATAGATGAAGAAATTTAAGTGTTTAAAAAATTTGCAAATTAAAAGAGTATAATTATTGTTTTTTTTAATAATTAATAGTTAGGAAAAAAGTTGTAATTACTGTATTATCTATGCGAAAAAAAAGAAAAAATGAATAATTTTAAGATAAATTATGTCAGCTAAATTGTTTCTCTTCATATATTCAGAGAATGAAAAAAAAAAAGCAAAACTTGATAGCAAGAATAATGTTAGATAAGTATTAGTTTTTATTAATTAGTGGCGAGGCAAAAGAAGTAGTGACGGTAAATAAACATGTAGTAGCAACAAGAACTACTTGTAATAATAATAATGATAATTAGTGTAATATAATAGTAATAATAATATTATTAACAATAATAATAATAATAAAAATCGTAATATTAATAATAACAATAACAATAATGACAATAACAATAGTAATAATAATAGTAATTAAAATTAGTAGTAGTAGTAGTAATAGCAGAATTGATGTAAAGAAAGTAACGAATTTTTGTTTGTTTTAACAACATGCATTGAAAAATTATTAAAAAGTTTGATCAAAATCTGTTTGCGCTTTGCTATCGAATAAAGTGTTAAATCATATTTCATTTAAAATAAGCATTATTTTATCAGCTGTTATGTTTTTAAGCTTGAAATTCAAAAGTGGTGAAATGAAANAAATAAGCATTATTTTATCAGCTGTTATGTTTTTAAGCTTGAAATTCAAAAGTGATGAAATGAAATAAGTAAGTGATTTTCTTTATCAATCTCGAACAGACGATGAACTGCATTGCGCACCATACGATTATCCATCAGTATTCAATTATTCAATTGATAAAACAAATATTTGAGAAATGTAAAACTGTGAACAATTATAATTAATCTGCAAGACGAAAATGTCGCTATCATGTATAAACTGATAACACTTTTATCAGACTTAGTGCCCATTGCATCTAACAGTTATGTATGATATTTGCACCCTTCNCGAACAGACGATGAACTGCATTGCGCACCATACGATTATCCATCAGTATTCAATTATTCAATTGATAAAACAAATATTTGAGAAATGTAAAACTGTGAACAATTATAATTAATCTGCAAGACGAAAATGTCGCTATCATGTATAAACTGATAACACTTTTATCAGACTTAGTGCCCATTGCATCTAGCAGTTATGATATTTGCACCCTTATTCCCATTCATACACAGAATCGAACTAATACTATAATAAAAACTGGTTCTGTTACTTTGATTATAATTTTATGCCATGTTAGCATATCAGGAATTAGATTTGTACCACTTTGCTGTATCAAAAAAATTAATTATGTCATTCTGATTATAATATGTCGCATTATCATAACAAAAATTACATTTATATTACTTTGACACATATCAAATTCAATTACATCAGTATTATTACAAGACAGTNATATATATATATATATATATATGTATATCAAGGTAGTATAATATATATATATATAATTTCAAGTGAAAATTTAATAAATTCTATGGAAAATTTGCATATATTTGGATTAAATAAGTCAAAAATTGACAGTTTTCAATATTGATTGTAGGTAATTATTGGTTATAAATGATAAATGCCAGGTAGATGCATAAATGAGTAAAAATTTGTTATCGAATAACGATTAAATGAAGTGAGTATTTTAGCTTAAAAAAATTACTCCATCAGGTATCATTATCATCAACATATGATACGCATATAACAAGAGCAATAAACAATGATCATGCACAAAGTTGTACTAAATAGATTGGTGCAACAGGAAAGAATGCTTATTTATTATGATAATTGGTAGTCAACGAACAGTAGCACGAAAACCACTCATCAATTCATTAATTCTAGGCTATTTTCTATCCTTCTCCACTTTTCACCTAGTTCATTCATCTTGTACAAATTTAAAGTACCAATTGATGATGTGCAATTATAATTTACTCAGTATTACGGTGTATTTTAGGACTAATACAACCACTAAAACCACTACAAAACACCAATGCTACCATTAACAACAACCACTGTATTATCATTCATTATTATTGTTACTGAATAATGTATGCAATAAAAAAAAAAAATGTATGAGTGCAAGAGTGAAGGGAGGCAAAATAAAATAAAATAAAATAAAGAAAGAAGAGCAATAAATTGATGGGTAGCTTAATTAATTATAAGATTGTAGTAATTGTAAAAGAAAAGATTTCAAAATGCTACTGTGAAAGAGAGGAAAGTAAACGGGAAAGAAAAAAAAGAGGAGGAAAAAAAAAAAGAAAAAGAAAACTAGAGATTAGAAAGACTGAATAGATAGATAAAAGAAATGAAATTATTTGGGGGATACAATTAATTATACCATTACTACAATTATCTCACTTCACAGCAACGATGCATTAAAATTCTCATACAATGTATTCGATCTTAGAAAAAATAAATACATATATGTATATAGCAATTAATTGAGTATTTCATTTCACACATTCTCATTCATTAAAAGCACCTGGAAATTCTTCATTCACTTCAACGATATTACAACAAATAGTAATTTTCATTTCATTTCAATTCTGCACATTCATATCTTAATACAGTTATTTAGCTGATGCTTAAAATAAATATCACAATGATAAAAAAATAGAATAAATATCACTTCCATAGAAATATTAACAAATGTACAAATAAATATCATTTTTTGTTAAATATCATTCTTAAAAATTTCCATGCATCATTTATAATTTCTGTCGCTTACTTCGCAAAGATTTCACTGATTAATATTACGATTATCACAACCATATTGCTATTATTATTATTTTATTATTATTATTTTATTATTATTATTTTATTNATTATAATTATAATAATATAATAATAATAATTATTAATATTATTATTATTATTAATAATAATAATAATTATTTTATTATTATTATATTTTTATCATTATTGTTATTACTACTGTTATTGCTGTTGCTAATTTTGTTATTGGTTAGGAGCAAAAGGAAGTATGAGATTGTAAAAAGCTAATAAATGATAAATAAATGAATGTAAGTTGTAATTTGCATATGATAAGTGGTTCCTTAAAGCTACTTTTATTTTCAACCTCTGTCAAGAGGGATTATCTCTTAACATTTCAACAAATTGACCTATCACTCTTCACTCGTCTTTTCCCTCTTATCCCTTCCACTTTAACTTATTTCACACATTTTTCCAACACTTTTACAACTCTTTTAATGAACTTCTTCTTATCACATTAAGCATTTAATTTTTCACTAACAATTATCTATTTAATTCAGTGATTTTTTGTATACCAATAGCATTTATTATATAGCTTTCTCGAATAGCTGCTTATCAATAATATTCAGCATTTAATTTATGAATTAATAATTTTTAACAATTTAATCTAGTAATTGTTAGTAATTTTCGCTCGAAAATAATGCAGATCACAATTAATTTTCTAAGTCAAAATTTCAAATTTAAAAATCAAATTTCGGCTTCTGTGAAGTATTTAAGCGAGCTGTTTGAAATAAATGTTGATTTATATTCAATAATTGTTTTATTAACTCGCTTACAATTTGTGATTGATTTACTTAGTTAAATTTCAAATTAATTCTATTCCACTTATTGTACCCTATCGACCACAAAATTTCATATATTCAACAAAATCTGCTAAATTTTTTTTATCAATTTTGCCATCAAACAGTGTGAAATTGCAATCTTGTTAATACATTGTGATCACGTATGTGATTACGCACGTGTTTTACTTAGTTCCTCATAATACGACATCTTCTTAGTGATAATAAGAAAAATAACAATAATAATAATAATAATAATATCTCTTATCATTCACTATTATCCAAGTTAGGATTTATTCGAAATTAATTAAAAGATGGAACAAATAAATTTAAAACTTAATCTATTAAGTGATAACGTGAACAATTAATAGCAGATTGGCACTAGATATTAAAAAGAAATATGTCACGGCGAAATGTTTTCAACTTTTAAACTAAAAATTTACTATTTAACTTAAAAATTTTTAACTGTCAAAGTTCAACAGTTAAACAATCCATCTGTTACAGTATTTCACTGTTACAGTAGGAAATGATGGCAAATATATCAATCTTTAAAATGGAATACTTCTTTTTCCACTAATCTAAATTTAATGAATGATGATGACAAATATTTTGGCTTAACATCTGTGATCGAAAATATGGCGGGTCGAAATGTCTCAGGAGGAATATTTTACTATCACATCTTCACCTTTAGACATCTCTATCCATCCCTTTCACTGGGATTTTTATCGCGATGATTTATAAGAATTATCGCATTATTTCAATATCATAAACAGTAAACAATAAATAATCTTTATTGTGATGATACTATCAATCAAATAATATTTGATCATGTTAATTGTTCAAATGAACTATGCAAAATGTAATAATCACCATCGCTATCAACAACATTATCACCATCATCATCATCAAACAGTGTTACTGTTTGTCTTTTATCAGCATTATCGTTAGTGACTTTGAAATTGAGCATTGTTATTATCACCCATTTCAACTATTACCAGTATTATTATCATTATTATCATTAATTGAGCCACTACTTAAACGATACTTTTAGTATCACCTTTATTTGTTTTATCATCATAACTAGCTAGTTTATTGTTGCTTCTAATCAATGCTCATGTCATCATTATCATCGAAATTACTACTACCATTTGCTACTAATAAGCACTAATTAATGAAGCCAATATCTGTTTTTCTCTCTTTTTGTTGTCACTTTTAATTATTTCGTCATATTATCCACACAAAAATATTGCTGCATATGCAACGATGACATTAGTGGCCTAATCTCGAACAGATTTTCCAATTCATTAATTCAAATTAAATTGGAAAAGGAAGACAAGAAATGATATGAATATGTCAGAGAGTTACTAAAAATTCTCTTTGTCGGTACGAGCTAAATCTCTCCGGAAAAAAAGCAAAAATGAAATTGAAATGAAGCGGAATAACATCAAATGCTTGCATCCTAATTCAGGAAGAAAACGAATAAGCGGTACGGTGAAAAGGGTGTAAAAAGAAAGAGAAATACCGCGGAAAAGCGGAGATTGACGAATGAACGGAGTGAAGGACAAATGGATTGATTGGATGTGAGGGAGGTTAGGATTACCATATTGTTAGCTATTAATAAAAATTTGCATTAATTATAATTAAAATAAATTTTGCATTTTAAATAAATGCGAAATGGCATTAAAATTGCATTCATTATTATTATTTTAATTTTTATTTATTTGCTCTTTTTTATTTCTTTTTTTTTGGTTTTTTCAATATATTAAATAAAAAATAAATAAATAAATAAATAGATGAAAATTTAAGTAGAAAAAAAAAATCCATGAAAAAAAAAAGAAGATATGAAAATTAGAATAAAATTTTTTTTTTAGAAAAGAAAAATATGCATATTTAAAACAGTGAAAAATATTTGCTTAACGGAAAAATGAAGCAAAATAAATTAAAAAATTATGATTTTATTGAATTTAAATTTAAATTGATAAAATTATTGTGAGGAAGGATTATTCCATTTATGAGGCTAATCATCACTTTTAATATCTTAATTTTAGTCAATTAATTTTATTAATTTCAAATAACCCATTTAAGATTACTTTCACTATTTATTATTTAAATTTATCCATTTATATAGAACTATCATTTATTATTTATTTTTAGTAAGATTTATAAACATTACATTATTAATTGTTTAAATTTTCAAACTCCTCCCATTTTTTTATTAAAATATATATATATATATATATATATATTAAATATATTAATATATATTATATATATATATATATATATTAAATATATTAATATATTATATATATATATATAGAGAGAGAGAGAGAAAGATAGAGATTAGTTAAGACAATCAGATTTGAATTTTTCCTTTTATTTCAACTTTCCTTTCCGATCCGTTCTTTCATTTCTATTGCACTGCTTAAAATTAAATTTTAATTCTTTCTTAAATCATTTTTTCAAATCATATCATTTATCTTTTGTTTCTTTTTTTTTTTATCTTATCATCTTCAAAAGTGTAATTTTTGAGGGAATCATGAGCTGAGCGATTTGCATTTTATTTTTTAATTAACTTTGAAATTGAATTTAAACCTCACTTTTATTTTCTCCTTGCCTATTATTATCAGGTCTTTCTGCCCCTTCATCTTTCCATTTCCTATTTTCAATACCTTGAAATAAAGTGATTTATAAACTAATAGTGCCATATTAATTAAACATTTTCTGGTGAAAAATTAGAAAACGAATTATATTGTTAAACACATTATTATTAATTATCGGGAAAAATTAAATAGTGTTACTTTTTTTTTTGCTTAATTAACAAAAATAATTGCAATAAGATAAAAAGGATTATTGGGAGAAAATTAAAAAGAAAAAAAAATTCAAATTTATTCTAAATTAATAATTTTCATGCATCCCTTCCTTTTATCACTTAGATATAACTAATCCCTATGAATGATTTTTATTTTTACTTTTTTTTTTTCGCTTAATTCATTCATTCATTCAATCATTCTCGTTTTTTTTTTTTTCTGTTTTTTTCCTTTTTTTTTTGTCTGCTAGATTAGAGACTGGACTAGTGAGTAAGTCAACTAGTTAGTTAGTTAGTTGGTAAGTCAGTTTGTCATTCATTTATTCCAGTTCTCACTTCTCTTTCATCTTTACCGCTTTTCCATTTACGATAATACTGATTGCCTCTTTGATCGTATTGTATATTCTCTATTCGAGGATATTTTTGGTATTATTGTTATTATTATTATTTTTTCTACTTTCTTTTCTAGGCACTTCCACACAACAAATAAATCCTCAACCCCTTTAAGCATTCATGGATTTATGGATTAACAAATGAGATAACATGACCCCGGGAGGTCAGGAGAAAAGTGACCTGAAAGAGCGGTAATGGAGAAGAATCGGATTCAAAGAGAAGATATTCAATCACTTTTGTTTGAAATAACTCCTGCCATTTTACAACTCTTTCCTCTTTTCACTTCTACCTCCACCTCCTTCCTTATCAGCCCTCTCGCATTTAATTGTTTTAATTAATTAGTGGCAATTTCTATGCAAAAAAAAAAAAAATAAAAAACAAAAAACGAGAATAAAACTTCAGCGGATAATTTTAAGTTTGATGAATATTAATTGGAATTTAAATTTAAAAAACTAAAAATAAATGGAATAAATGAACTAAAAAAGAAAAAAGAGGAAAAAAGCCATAATTAATCTTAATTGAATGAATGAATTAGCCATATGATAATCGGATTTCTTTCGTTCTTTTTTTTTGTCATCAAATTACAGTCCGACGGATGGAATGATGCCTGTTGCGGGTGGAAAATTATCTTTCTTTGCTTTCCATACATACTTCATACAAACAAAACTTTTAAGGTCAAAGGTTGGGAAAGTTTTTTACTTGTTGAAATGAAAATGACTCGAATTGGACCTGAAATATTTCCGAATCAAAATTAAAATAGTCTTTTATATTTAGAAAAGAGAAAAAAATAAAGTGAACTTAATTTGCTTCTTATTTTTACAACTTTTGCGTTATTGCCTTAAATTTGCATAATTCAATTAAAATTATTGTTCCGTTACGGGTAGAATATCTTTCCACTTTCACTAATACGTTTATATTTTTTAATATTTAAGGTTAAAGGGCAGCATAAATAATTGCATAAGACAAAATAAAGCATTTGGATATATTTACAATTCCGAAATATTTTTGTTTTAAATTAATTCAAATGAAAGCTAATTATTATCAATTTATGACTGGACAGATTTTTGTTACAGTATAATTTTGTTGTTTATTTTACGTTTTACAAACACATATGCTTTATCTATGTATGAGGTCAAAGGGTAATAAAGTGTGCAAGATTAAATGTATACATCTGAGGTCAAAGGGTAATATAAGGTGAAATAAACATTTTGTTAAACATGAAACCAACAAAAAAGGAATCGAAAAACGAAAGAGTCGATGGAAAGTGAAAAAAAAAAAAAAATTAAATAATTGATTTCAGTTCTATTTATTAACTTTAACTTTTCAGATTTAGCTGCTCCTAGCATTTAATTCTTTTCTTTTTTATAATTCATTTCAATGTGAATTAAAAATAAAATGAAGAAAAGGCGAAGATGCAAAACGGTAATGAGATAATTGTTTGAATTTGATTAAATTTAGCAAAAAAAATTTAATCACAATAAATTGTTTTTTTTTTTTGATTTAAAAATTAGTTATTAACCAAGTGCTTTTCATTTAATTTGTTAATTAATAAATCTCAAAGTAACTATTTGAAGGGCAATATTTGAAAATGAAAAATGTTTTCCCTAGGATAACCAAAGGCGTAAACCATACAATTATCATCCCACTCCACCCATTTTCATTCTCTAATTTCTTCTAGTGCTACTGTTTGCAACATCCATTTCCGGCAAAATGCCATCCTTCCGGAATACATTTCTACTTAAAAACTAAAATTTTTTAAACTTGATTTTATTTTTAAAAAAAAAAAAAACTTCCAGTAAAATTTTTTTCTTAGAGTTAAAAATTTTTCATTTCATACTAAAATAATCAAACATATCATGGAAATATACTACCGTATCTTAAATCTGATAAACTGGATAAATTTAGAATGAATCTCTTTTCATTTTATTTTTCATTTTTTACTTTTGTTTTTCCAATTTTTAAAATAATATTTTCTGAAAATAACAATCAATTTTGTCCACTTTTTTTTTTAATTCGATTTTTTTTTTTTGTTTTAACTTTTCTTTACTAATTTTTTTTCTATCTTCTGTTGAAAATTTTCCATTCATTATAATTAGCACATTTGTTCCAAAAGATCTAAATCGGAAATTATTAAACTTGATAGATTTCACACATCTCTTATCATATATTCCTGTCGTTATAATAATAAACACCACGATATTATCATATCATTTTCCTGATTTTTTAAGAACAAAAAAAAAGAAATGCTAACATAAAATGTTATTTTTAAGATATACATAAAAAGAAATGGAATACAAACTAATAAAAACTTTTTACTTAAATGCAGATGCAAACTGAAATTAACAGCTGAAATACCGGATAAAATTGCATAATTATACAAAATGATTATTAATGATAATAATAACAATAATAATAATAAAATAATAATAATAATAGCAATAACAATAATACCGTTGCCTAATTTTGCTAATTGAAAAATTTAATTAGCAATAAAATTTTTTTGCAGAATTATGACAGCTCCATTATCAGTTATCACAGATGATTCAACAATAACTTCAACAACATTCGATTCAAGCAATAAGTCTCGAATACGTCGACAGAAAGCGAATACTCGAGAGCGAAATCGTATGCATGGATTGAATCGTGCCCTAGATAAGTTACGTCAACGTGTTCCAATCACAACACAACATCAGAAACTTTCCAAAATTGAAACTCTACGACTAGCAAGGTATTGTCAAATTATTATTTTTGCCTTTCTAATAACTATTAATTAATGTAATTATCCATGGTAGTGACATTTTTTCATAGTGAATTTTGAAAATAGAGGTAAAATTTTAATTGATTAACTCTTAAGATATATGAAAAATTTGCACAAAAATTGGAAGTTTATGTTTAACATGATATTGCTTAATTATTTTTGCCTTTCTAATATTTATCAATTAATGGAATTTGCTGGTGGTAGATGTATTGATAAGTTATTATAGTGAAATTAAAAAATCGAATGAAATTTTGATAAAAAAAAAAAAAAAACTCTGATCGAATAAAAATTTTGCAAAATTAAAACTTTTTGATTAGCGAGTTATTATTACATTGAATTAAATTATATTATTTTTTTATTCTTATTGTTATAATTAATATTACTTCTGATCGTATCAATGTTCATTGCAAATTTCTTTCCAAAATTTATCACTTTTACAGTTTTTTTTTTCCGAAAGCATAAGAAATTATGAAATTAATTGCAAATAACATTTTTGCTTGCCTTAGAATTCAGCATTTTTAGCATTTAAATAAATCTTTGACTTAATTTAATTTATTTTCTTTTTTATCTTTTGCTTTTGGAAAATTTTTAATAATTAACAACTTTTTTTTTTAAAACATATAATAATAATTGGCAAGCCTCTTTTTATTTAAATCAATAATAACTTTTATCATTTTTAAAAATTATTATTTACCTCCTCATTTTGTGAAAGAAAAAAAGCTGGAAAAAGAGGAGGAGAGAGAGAGAGATAGAGAGAGAGAAAGTGGAAAAAAAAAAAGGTTTTCTAATAGAAGTTGTATCAAATTACAGCTAATGTAAATACAATCAATCAAAAATTAAAGCTAATTAAAGGCGCCACCAATGCTTATTGCATAATCGTTTATTTATTTTTTTTTTTTTCCCCCTTTTTCAAGTAGATATTTTTATTGTCTGAAGTGATAATAATTTATAAATCTAATAATCAATTGTGACAGTTGATATTGTTCCATTTCCAATTTCGACATTAGAATAAGAGAAGTTTCCAATTCATTTTATTAATGCTAGAAATAATTAATACTTAGAAATTGTAAAACTAATAACTAAATCTTATTGTAACCGAAAACAATTTAGCACAATTAAACATTTAATGTAATTATATTCGATTATTTATTAAAAATATGAGTTACAAAATTATATTTTTCATATGCATATTTACACAGAAATGAATTATGTACGTATTTATCATTCCTTTTTTTTTCTCTCCTTTTCTTTTAATTTTTAAAAATTTTCAAAAAAAAAGGGATTGAAATGGAAACATTTAGTAAATATTTTTCAGGCATTGAAACTTTTTAATCACTTTATCTCAACAGAACAGTCTTACTGGATTTAGTCTCATTTAGGAATTAGGCAGCATGAAAATGTTCAATTTTCCTTCTTTTTTTTTTTTTTTTTTTTTTTTTTATTCGAAAATTAAATTATTTTTTGAAAAAATATTATCTTTTGAGGTTCTCTTAAATTACAAATAATGATAAAATTATTATTGTAAACTAAATCATTTCTTTAATTTTGATCTTTTCTTGCATTACCCATTAATTAAAAAATTGTTTTTTTTTTTTCAAAAAAAGTTCAGATTTAAATTTTGTTTTTAAAAAGTTTCTCACAAGTAGATAATTTTGTTAAAATTTCATCTCAACAAATTTACATACCTGTCGAAGCACATACATCTATGCATATGTATAGACATAGATTAATTCAATTTAATTAATTTTCACAAAATTATTGGATGAAAATTAAATTAATTAAATTGAATAATATTGACCTGGTCAGATATGGGTGCTCCATTACTGGTTGATTTTAATCAAAAAATAATGACTCCTTTAGCTATTAGAAAATAATAATTTAACCATCCTTTCCTTCTTCTTCTTCCTCTCTTTCTCCATCTTTTTTCTTAGCTTTTTCTTTTCTTGCCTTTTCTTTTTTTCTTTTATTTTTTGGTAATCATTTTCTAAATTAGCGTTATTTTTCGTTTACCTCCGATTTACTGTACTCATTAAATTAGCTTAATTAATGTAACCTTCTCACTCTTCCATTTCAGTATTTTTTCACCCTTTTTTTTCCTTTTCTTAATTTTAAATCAAATTAAATCGGTCTTAAATCAATTTAAATCAATTGGAAAAATTGAAACAGTTTGCTTCGATGATTTTAGCGTAATAATAAAACTTGCTTTCCAGGCATTAAACATATCCGAAAAAGCGCAATTACCCAACAACGTACCTTAGTATTAAATTCGAATTGAAATATAGGTTTAGGTGTAAAACTAAAAATGCAAATTTGAAACTAAATGTATTGTAAAATTAAATGTAAATAATTTTAAAAAAAATAAGTGTAAATTTAAACATTATGATGGTTTTATGAAAAAACTACAGGAAATATTTACTGGGTCAGTAATTTTTGACATCAAACAACTATCACTAGCTATCATTCTGTTAATGAGCAATTATTGTTTTGGTTGAATTTAATTGAAAAATAATTTTAATTTAATTCCCTCAACAACTTCTGCTTTTTAAATAATTGCTAAATTTTGAACAATTATCGTTAGCCAATAAACCTTTTAGTGTCTTAATTAAATTTGGTAAAAAAAAAAAAAAAGCCAGTCCGCAAAAATTTACAAAAAATTGTATTTCTTAAATGTTTTCTTTTTCTGTTTACCCATTTTTCCCTTTTTTTTCTTTTTTTGTTTTTTTTTTTTTTTAATTTTCTTTGATAATTTGACCCTAATAATTCTTAATTTTTACACCTTTTTCAATTATAATTTCATCTGACTTTATTCCTTCCTTNAAAAAAAAAAAAAAAGCCAGTCCGCAAATTTACAAAAAATTGTATTTCTTAAATGTTTTCTTTTTCTGTTTACTCATTTTTCCCTNTATTATTATTATTATTATTATTATTATTATTATTATTATTATTATTGTTATTATAATTATAATGTATTATTATATATATAATTATTATACATATAATTGCAATAATTAAATTACAGG
>RCAB01000702.1:0-25329 GCA_003640385.1 Setaria digitata | reverse complement strand
TTTTTTTTTTTCAGTATAAATTTAAATGCATATTTCGTGCAAAGAATCTGGATTTCTTTTTCACTTTGATAAGCGTATTGTTTTCTTTTTGCGAAATGTGGGTGTATATGTTTCTAGTAGAGCATGCGGGATTTTTTTTCTAGTTCTGGAAGTCTGAACAAGTTGGTTTTCCTTGAAATATGTGATATACAAATTGTTATATGTTTATTTAAAATTTTTCACTTTTACTTCTTTTACTAGATTTTTTCTGCTACACTTCTTTATAGCACAAACGGATACTTTCTTTATTAAATAATGTATAGATATGATTAATGGATCGTTCTCATAAACTGTCCATTATATTTCATCCAATTTAATACTTGAAGAATTTGATTCCACAATTACACCTTGGATGTGGAAAATATTGGAGCACTTGTGTTTTTCAGTGAGTTCGGATGAATTAAAGCGCTTGGAAACGGCATGGGATGGCCGAGATCTAATTACAGAAGAGGAATTCTTTGACGATGTTCTCTGTCATCCAGGAATTCCCCGTGCTACGCGTACAGGGATTTTTGTCAAATTTTGTCAGGGATCGTCTAAACTGTCATTTCAGTATTTTGTAATCGGAATTGCCCTGCTGACGAAGGCAGATAAGGATACCCGACTTGGTATATTGCTTCGCTTTATTCTTCATTATTATCAATATGATGTTATTCAATTGAGTTAGTTTCTGAAGTGCCAAAGTGTCATTCTCGTTTTACCTCAAATATCTGTTTTTTTTTCTTTTTTTTCTTATTACAACTGAAGGTTATAAGCTGGGGAAATTTTCTTTTTAGAATTCTTGCGCAATGAATATGAATTGAAACGATGGGTCGAACAACCGCCTCAGTTAACATCTCGTCATTCAGAAATCCACTATAACTTTTATCAAGTTCTTGCAGGTGTTACTCATCGTAAGTTTTTGAGTGTTTTTAGTTCGGGTTTAAATCTAGGAAGTCAGATAATTAATCACTATTTTTAGATATAAGACTCAATGAAGTTCTATTTTGATTATTTTGATATTTCCAGTAGCTTTATAAGTGATATTTCACAATGGTTCTGCTCGGACAGTCCGCTGTTTTCTTCTTGTTCTTGCTTCGCTTCTCTTTTTTTTTTTTTTTTTATCCGATCACTTTCTTGAAAACAACCTCACGATTTTGGACAGAGATCCAAATATTGAAGTTCGGATCTGTTGAAATCATTGCAAATATCATCATTACTTTTACATCGTTAGGCATGGATCTAAGCAAGTTTCAAATCTGTGATTGACTTATGGATGCTTCACACATTGATATCGTCACAATAGTGACTTTCGTACTATTCTCATAATAACCTCTTTATTTTGATATATTCCAGTTGATGAACAAGAAGTGGAAGAGTTGGAAAAGGTGTTTGGTTCAATTAATGATACCAAATTATGTAAACTCACTAGAAATGGTTTCGGTACATTAATTGGTGGTGCTATCGCTAATAACTTCATTGATGGATTATTTCGTGCATTTGATGAAAATGATGATGGACTAGTAGATTTTAAAGAACTCGTTTGCGGTCTTTCTGCTTCTTGTCGTGGGCCACATACTGCTCGTCTTAATTGTAATTTTTTTTTTTCATTTTTGCATAATTTGTATTTTATTTTTACTTTCCTTCTGAAAATCTGATTCAAATTCTGATCTGTAGAGTTGGCCATTCAATATATCGTAATGCGGAATTATAACAGCTAGAAAGTTCAGAAGTGATGGAGGAAAGAGAGCGTCTAGAACCTTAAAAAATGTTAAAATACTATTATGGATAATTCCATTAGCGGAGAAGTTCACTTGAGCAGAATGAACAAGATGACTGCATAAACAAACACTCAAAATCTTAAGTGACTATTTGACACTGTAAGAAGATTTCTGTGATACTGCAGAAAAGATAGTTTTATTGATAAATAGCATAATCACAAATATTATTTCAGTCATTGCTCAAGTTTTCGACTCTGATAGCGATGGTTATTTATCAAAAGAAGATATTCATTCTCTTTATGCACATTTGAATCTTGTAAATGTTTTTATATTAATCGAGAATCGTGCTAGCAACCTCCTGCACTTTATCTTGTTTGTTTGTTCATATATATTTTTTTGTCTTGTTTTTTCCTCAAAAATTATGCTTTTAGAGCAAAGAAATGCAAACTATAAATACTGATGAATTGGGTCGCGCATCACTAACCGACTTTGTTTGTTGGGCAAATGAGACAAAATGTGTGGACGGCCTGCTTGAAATAATTGTACAGGTGATTTCTAGTCCTGTTTAAATTATTTTAAACATTAAGCCAATAATTCATGAAGTAAGGAAAATCGTTTAAATGTTTCAGCTTGGGCATATTTGTTTGGGATTGCACCCAAGTTCTGCAGAAGTCGAATTAACTGTTGTGAGGTAAATTTTGAGATTATTTATGAAAATATATCGAATACAGTTGGAGACTTAATAAAATTAGATAAAAATTAATCTGGATATCGACTGGATTATTGAAATATATCGAGTCATGAATAGCTCAGAAGCATCAAACGAAGTATCCTAGTTCGCTAAAGCTGCTACTCCCTGGGAAAACGATAAATTCAAATTATCTGCATAGGAAGTAGAATGTCTTTTTGTGGAAAACTAAGAACCGAGTGGTTGGGTAATTAAATTCACTCTGTTCATGTTCATAGAGTAAATAGTTTGTGAACTGGCTTAAAAATATAGGTTTCTAATAATTACGTGCAATACGAAATGGTATAATGTAAACTAAGACCAACATTTCACGTATTTACATAGACATTTACAGTCTCCGATTCCAAATTAGTTGCATTGTATTCATAGATGCGTTTAATTTCATATAATTGAACCGTATTATTTAAGTGGATTCAAGCAGCGAGTACAGTTGGACGCATTCAAGGAATGGAATATTGTTTCATCGGAATGGTGGCGGCAATGGGTGCATGCGTTGATGTCAAATTCTAAAGTGCCTCCTATCAATAATGCTTCAATTATTACTGTCAAGCAGAAAAATGATTGGTCCAATAAGGTATTCTTTCATGAGCAATTTTTTCTCTTGATGCTAGAGTAGTAAGTAAAGATAGAATATATATATATATATATAATTTGTATCGAGCCTTTCTTTATCTTTTTCAAATTAACAATAGGATTCTTTTCTGTTTGCCATCATCTTTAGGTTCCATCTTTATCAAATGAGGGTGCGCCTTTAGCGCAAAACTTAGTGCTAAACAAGGATTTCGAAGCTGTAGCACCATGTCTCTGGAAAGCTTTATTGCGTTGGCATGGAAGCGCTGCTCGCGAGGGTATTTCACTTCACCGACGTATTCTTCCAGCAAAAATTGTTAATCCAGGAGCGATAAATCCTAATGAATCGGTTATCGAACTTTATCCGTTAACTTTGTTAATCTTAAGGCATGGTACCGCATCTGGTGGATGGTTGCATTCTGCTTTTGGTTCGTTCTATTACTAGTAATATTTGCGTAATACACGTTTATTTTAAACATAGAGCGAAAACCTTAATTGGTTCGGCAATTGAATTTGCAGTAGTTTTAGAAGTTTTTTTTTTAATGCTATTTAATACTGTTTGACTACAAATAAAAGGATGGTTTAATTTAATGAATTATTTTCGAAGTGTAGCAGTGATAATCCGAACAGTGATGAAATTTAAAGGCAAAAATTACTATAGACTGGATATTGCAGAGTGGAATAAGGAATCTTCTCTTCGACGATTACCATGGTGCATAGTGTCAGAGTCACGTATTTGCACTGTTGCTGAACTGCTTGAACTTCTAGCGCAACAGCTGCACATAAATGATGTTGAATCAGCTCGTCTATGGACTGTTGAAGTCGATGGTTCAGCATCTAAGCGATTACTTGACAATGATTCTCTTACTCTTTATGATCTCAAAATTCAGCAGAGTGCACAGGTTTGTTCACCGCATTTTCTCGGATAGGATGAAGGTTTATTTTTTTCTCTTTATAGATTGTAAGTTTTTAAAAAAATATATATTTAAGCTATACCATTTGTTTTACTGATATACTTTGATGTGGATTTTTAGTTACTTCTGGAGTTACGTAACGCTGATATGAGTTGGCCGGAAGAAGTTAGTTGTCTGGAAAACAGCAGTATCGATGGTTGCAGTGGTGATAATTCGGACACATCACATATTCTTGGTATCACAGGCCTGTACAATATGGGTAATACGTGCTACATGAATAGTGCTCTGCAGTGTCTTAGTAATACACGACCGCTTACAAATTATTTCATTGAGGGGCGGCACAAAGATGATATGAAGAGGTTCATATTGTTTTTGGTGATAAAAATATCTCTGAGAATGCATAATTATTTTGTAACCTTTTATTAGGTGTTTTTTAAGGCTTAAATCAAAGGGAATAGTGGCATTAGAATACGCAAACATTGTGAAAGAGTTATGGTCTGGTAAAAAGCGTAACATTGCACCGATTAAGTTAAGGGTAAGGATCTTTTTCGTTTTATCTTGAACCTTATATATATATTATAATATATGTATAAACTACTAGATTATAATTTATCCTTGTTCTCTATCTTTTTTTTTTTCGCTCTTTTACTGCTAAGCGTTTTGAAGTATCTGTCTAATAGTACTCTAGGTTCAAAAGAAAAATTATGACGTATTAATTTGATTTCTGTAATTACTTGATTCGGTATCTCTTCTTTAACTTGACTTCTTCGGGTCAGAAATTTTAACAGACATCTGTTAAGAAGTGATTTTTTGCAGGACGCAATTAGATGTGCTGGCCCAGTATTTGCTGAACGGTCACAACATGATTGCCAGGAATTCTTGTCCATTTTGTTGGATTTACTGCATGAAGATTTAAATCAAATCGAAAATAAACCATTTATCGAGCTGAACGACAGCGATGGTCGTCCAGATTCAGTGGTTGCTAATGAGGTGTTCTGTTCTGCTTCGAAACTATCATATTTTATTTGGAATGAATTTTGTAAAAAGCAAGAAGTTAACATTGATTAGACGTAAGATGATGCAGAGGATTTAATGTTTTCTTGATTCTTTTTTCTTTTGGTTGCTAGTGGTGTTATTTTCGCAGGCTTGGGAAGCACATTTGAAACGAGATAAAAGTATTATTGTTGATTTGTTTACCGGTCAGTTACGCTCAACGCTTACTTGCTTAAATTGCAGTTCGGTGTCTTGCAGGTAAAATTGAACTTTTAGCCGTTAACCACGTCGTTAGCATTATATTTCATTTGAATTTTTTCACTGCTTCGAAATTTTTTGTTTCAGATTTGATGCTTTCACGTGCTTACAACTGCCTATACCTATTGATCACTTACTTCTTATATCAGTTGTTGGTAGGTCGTATTTTTTTCTGTTCTGCTTTGTAATTACTAATTATTTTATCCCCATACTAACATAATAGAATATTCATCTAAGGACTGTAAGAAAATGAAGCTTGTCGGAACAATTAATACTGGAATCGTAGTAACATGTAAGTTAGAAGGTAACATCCTTCATTGCAGTGGTTAAGCGTGACGGACAAATCCCAGTGCGCTATGCATTTCGCCTGAGTTACGATACTACTATCGATATATTCAAAAAGGAACTAGCAAGATCTTCTAGACTATATCGTAATTCATTCCAAATCCTTTGTTTGAATCGAGCAGGCCAAATGATGGTATTTTACACTTATATCTCTCACCGTCTTTTATTTCAAACCTTATCTCTACTGTATTTACTTTTGTTTTTTGAAATAGACTAACTTACCCATCGTTTCTACATGAATTTAGTCCAGTTTGTTTATTTTAATAGAACAAAATTCCACGGAAGGACATAATCACATGCTTAGTAGACCGTGGAAGTGACATACGAGAATAATGAGTATAGCAGGTCGTTGGAGCTGGAAATAGCTGAATTCTGTCTTCACTGTTCTTTTTAATCAGCTGTCCCAACTGATTAAACTTTCTTTTCTTTAATTTTGCTTGTTTTTCTGTTTGATGGCAAAAGTTTAGCAGGGAGTAAGCGAATTAGTTACCGATGATAATAGCTCCATCAGTGTCTATCCAAGTGACGCACTGTTGTATGCATTTGAATTACCAGCTGAAGAAGATCAGTCAGATACAGAACGCTTCATAGCAGCGCCAACAGTGATTGCTGCTCATCGTAAAATGGTAGTTCTAAGAAAAACGCAAAATTTCCTTTTTTTGATAGACTTCATTTCTGTTATGATAATACAGGTCTTAACCAACCAAAGTGGCATAATTTATCGCCACGTTTTTATAATATAGCATTCTGATGTCCGTCAGTTGTTTTTTGCTCTAAGCTATGAAAAAATATCACTGTTTATAATTTTTATAGTTTGGAGCGCATGAAATTTTTTTTCATTTCCTTCTCCTTAAAGCACAATACTTTTCTGTAATTTTATTTGTAGCAATACAATGACTCGTATTTACTTGGCGCAACACGTGGTTGTACTGCCCGTATTTTTGGTGTTCCTCTTATATTGCGATTTACACCGGTTAATTATATTTCAGTTGAAAAACAGTTGTATTTTTTTTCATAGAGCTGCACCAGAATTTTATTTCTAATAGTATAGATCTCAGACTTTTTATATGAGAAGTACTTGTTAAGCTGACAGACAGGATTTATAGATGGAAGGAATATCCGTTTCTGTTTAATTAGCAAATCATATTTTTAGGGTAAAACAACGGGAAGTAAGCTATATGAGGAAGTTTGGTTGCATGTTTCACGATTTCTAAAAAATGGAAGTTCTGGAAAACAACAACAACGTACCAGAGGAGCAAATCGAGCCATTGATGCGTAAGTTCATTTCAGAACAGAAAAGTTCGAATCGTTTGTTGATTTCTTTATTTGCTTATTCATTTCATTTGAATTTTTAATATAGCCGAGTTAGATTATGCATGACTAAATTATGGATTTAGTTTGCTAAGATTCCAAGCAGTTCTTTCGAATATTGCGAATTCTGTTTTTCTAATTTTTCATGCGCACTAAAAGAAATTGTCTTTTTTTCATAGGCTGTTTGAGGAATCTGTGGTATTATATCTTCAATGTTGCATTTTTGGAAAATGAACGACTCGTTTACTTTAGAGCGGAAGACATTCGAAATGGTTACCCATTTGATTTATGTTGTGTGAAATTATCATTCGAATGGTGTTCAAGGTGTGAATGGCCAGCATTTTGTCGCGGCTGTGTGATTCCCAATAACGATAGAATTATTGACGATAACTTGTCAGCAGTTGCTATTGATTGGAAACCAACTGCCCTATATCTGCGTTATCAGCATTCAGTTGAACTGGTTAAAATTATGACATTAACCAAAATAACATAGCTATTATTTTTTCGTTCCGCTTTCCCTTTCCGTTTCTTTTCCATTAAATTTTTGGCCTAAATTGTTAGTAATGTGAGTAGTATGTGCTATTTATTACAGGGAAAGAAATTTATTCTTAATCAAATTATTTGCAGTTTGTTTAGTTCGTTCTTTCGCCTCTTTGGGAGTATTGATTTTCTGAATTTGATTCATAGCTGAAACTCCACTTTGGTATTGCAAACTTGGGGAATGCACTAACAAATTTTATACACGAAAATAATATTGTTATAGTCATTAGTAAGCTACATAATGTTGCCTTTTGTTAGGTTAGAAGCCCCCAGTTAATTCATTTAGTAAGATTTGAGAAGTGAAACTCTCTTTGGTATAAATGAAACGTAATATTTTTTGTTTCGCAGATAATGAATGTGTGATTATTTGAACTGCTTGAGATTTTGTCGTTAAATTTAGTTTTAACTATTACTTAAGTTATGTCGAGACGACGAATCGGTATTGCAAGCTTGGGAAATACACTATCGCCCTTGTTCGCTAATTTCATGTTTGAATGACTTCATGCAAGCGGAACGTTTGGATGATGAAATCTTATGTAAAATTTGTAGAAAAAAGTGCCCAACGACGAAATCGTTGGCCATTTGGCGCCTGCCGAAAATATTGGTTTGTTTCTGTTGTTTAGTGTGTGGGTGGGATTTTAGATTTTGTGGTTTTTGAAAGCAAGCTACTAATTTATCTTAACATATTCTATTGTTTACTAGAGAATGAACTGTGTGCAGTGTCTCTTGATGGTGGCATAATATGTTTCAAGAGGTCTATATCCACTCCTGTTATAGATTGTAACCTTTCCATGATTATTTTTATTTTTCTCTACAGGTCAACTCCCCGAGCTTACATTGTTTTGATGTTTCCATAAATAATTATAAATAATCTAAAGTAAAAGCTGTGCTTTGCCAGTGCACATAGTTTATTGGATACGCGCAATAGAGCTGTCGTTTCTTCTTTTGTTGAGGCTAAAAGTTTTACATTTTCTTTCTGTTTTAGATCATACACTTTAAAAGATTTGTTTGCGTAAAGTCTGAACGACGATGGATGAAATCTTGTAAAGTGGTAGACTTTCCGCTGGAAAATTTGGATCTCAGAGAGTGGCTCCGCGATCCAGATGTCAAAACATCAACCAAATACAACTGTTTTGCTATTGCGGTGAGTTCCAAGTATATCTTACCACATATTATATCGAATTTTGATTGTATATGAAATATATTTCCAGTTTTTCAGTGAATTATACTTACTATTTTCTTTTCAGAATCATTATGGTGCCATGGCTTCGGGCCACTATGTTGCTTATGCTAAAAACAGTGATCAGTGGTTTAGTTTCAACGATAGCCGTTGTCAGGTAATTTTTTCAAAAAAAAAGAACCGAAATCACATTTTGAGGTTTATTTGGTCTTATGGGTAAATTGAATTTCAGGCAGTCAGAGAATCGCAAGTTGATAAAAAAAGTGCTTATTTGTTATTTTATGAGAGGATGGATTAGCTGGAATAGGAATGATATAGCGGTTTCTAGTTGCAGTGAGATCTTGCTGTTATCATCGCCGCATCAATTTGATAATTATTCTCTACGTTATTGTTTGTTTAATTATGATAATTTATTGTTGCTGTTGTGCAAATGAAAGAAAAAATGGTAACTTATTACTTCCACTTTATTTTAATAAGTTATTGTTATTACTGCAACAACCATTATTTTCTCATGTGAATTGGTAGATTATACAGCGAAAATCTGTATTTTTCGTAGGAACTTTTCTCCTAGCTTATAAAGTGAAAAACTGCTTCTTTAAATTATTTGAAGTTTTTGGATTTGAATTAGGTCTTCCACCCATGTTTCATTCCTTTTGTACATCTTATAGTTTAAAAGCCTAGACTGTATATTGTTAGTTTTTCCGCTACGCTGCTACACTATTCCTTCAGTATTGCATTATTCCTCATCATATCATCCCTTTATCATTTTTCATTCCTTTCATGATTCTAATAAATTTGGTAATTATTTATTAACTTGTTTAATTCACCGCAATTAATTCATTCTTCGATTTGAGCAAACACGATTAATTCATTATGTGCTAAAACTTTTTAGCATTAAATCCATGTTAAAATTTTTCTTCGATTTAATCCAGTGATTATTAGTGAATAATGGAAGAGGATGAATGTGCTGGATTAGATTTATAATTCAAAAAGGCATTGCTCTGATTTCATTTCTGAGAAACTCTAATTTCTGTTGTCCATAATTTGAATGCGAGTCCTTTTATATTTTATTTGACATGAATGTGCTTTTCCCACGATGTTTTTTTTTTTTTTTTTTTTCTATAAAACTAAATTAGTAAGGAATCTTACTTTTACAAAAAAAAAAAGTCGTTTTGTGGAAAAATTGGTCTTCTATCTCTTTTTTTGATTAATTCGGGATAAAATTCAATATCTTTTTTTCATGCATAGGATAAAAATTTCAGCCAGACACTTCTTTCCCTCACCGTTTCTACAGCTCCACGCATTCATAGCATCTAGTTTTGTTACTAGAAATTTTCTCAATATAGTTGTTTCCAAAGAAAAATTTTCAGTTATATTTGAAGATGTAAATCGTATCTCATTTCTTTGTCCATGTTTTATTTCTCTTCCAGGAAGCATATAGGTGTGTCTGGCACCTTTGTGTTGGGATTTTCAGGAAATGTAAAGTTCATATTCAACTTTATTCTGAATTTAATATATGCTCATCAATGATTGTTTATTAATTGTGCAAATATGTAAAATAAATGCTTTGCTTTTGTCATTATATTATATATATATATATATATATATATATAGAGAGAGAGAGAGAGAGAGAGAGAGAGAGAGAAATTTTATTTTGAAGCCAGATAATCGTATCGCATTTTAATCACGTTGGTCGATCAGAGGGCAGTCTCTTTTCCAACCACTATGATTTTCTAATTTCCGGCATAAAAAAAACTAAAAGAGGGAGGGAATAATTGTAATTCGAATTGATTTTAATTTTTTCTTACTGTTAACCTTTGAAGTCGACTGTGGACAGAAGTCCTGCTTAGTGTGCATGCTTAAATTGTATCAGTACTGCTGATTTTTTTTAGATAATTTCAAAAAAAAAAAATGAAAAGGTAGTGTCAACCACCAGACTATAACATGGGTCACAATTTTTTTTTCTTTTTTTTGTTGTTTTTTTAGATTTGAAAACTCTAGATAGGAAAATTCGGAAAATGGTCAGGAGTTCAGTAATGATTGAAATTCGAGTAATTACTACAAATTGAATTGTGATAATCGTGCGAAGTGTAGGAAAATGCTCCCAAAGAGAGAAGGAAAAAAAATGAAAGGGATGGATAACGCTAGAAATTCATCGTTGTTAAACGAGTAAATGTTTGAGATCGACCAGTATTGAACAGGTAGGTAATAAACAAACGGTAAAAATTCCTCACTGTTAAATCCTTATTGCTGTTCGAAATTCCCTTGTTGTTGCATTAAAGATTTATTCGTAAGTTACGGTGCGCACGTGTGAAAACTATGCAAATCATTTTCTATCATATCGTTTGTTGCGCAATTATCGCAATGTGTCGGTCACTTTTTTGCTATTTCATCCTTCTTTCATCATAAAGTATTCGTTGCATTATGTGAAATTTCTTTTTCTTTTTGTTTCATTTTTCTTTTCGGTCATTTACTGATGGACTATGCTCGATGACTTAAAACAAAACTTAAGAATTCCTAAGAAAACTTAATTTATTGTTTTTTCAGCATACTTTTCATTTCAGTCTTTATTTCAAATAATACGAAAAAAAGATAATGAGAAGTACCATTAATTAATTTAAAATTTCTTAAATCTCCAAAAAAAAAAAGAAAAAATCATCCTCTTTCCTTTTTTTCATTTCTATAATTATTTAGATGATTTCTTGATATGTATTAAAAAGTTCCAAATAGAGCATGATGAATTATAAGACAAAATATTTTTTTTTTCTTTCCTTCAGACGAACATTTCAACAAAATCCCGAAAAATCTTTCATTCCTGAAATTGGAATAATGAGATTATTTGAGAAAAAAATGCATATACGTAAAATAATCTCGTAACTTCAACTGTATGTGAAATTAAGCACGTGAAGAGTAAGTAAAAATGGAAGGGGAAGGAGAAAAAGAAAGAAATTAAGTGACAAAAAACGCATATTTAAAAGGAGACGAAAAGAAACCCTGAATTAATTTCCATAGAGCAACATGCAGATATGTACATTTATATATGGTGCAAAATTTAATACAAAAATATTTAAATTAAAACAGATGAAGAGGTCATTTATTATAATCACAGACTTGACTGGCAATGTATTCAAGAACAAGGCAATACAATAATTATATGTTTAAGAATTTAAATATGGAAAAAAATGAGGGAGAGATTGAAAAATTTAATAACATAACATTTAAACAATTAATACAAATGAATTAAGAAGCAGGAACGAGCATATTTCGTTCCAAATTTCCATAGATAATTGTTGTAAAATTTAATTGTTAAAATCCACCCCATACTAACCATACTAATAGTTCTTTCAATAAATTTGAAGAATTTCTGTGAAACTAATCCCATCATCAATTACTACATAGCTTCTGAAATCATTTTGAACGAAAAAGACATATCTACTAAAACTGCGTAAAAAGCAACGAGTTTTAAACGAAATATATAAACAAATAGAGATAACAAGGACATAACATTTAATTAATTAATTATTTACTTAATCAATTAGTTTTTATAAAATCTTAACATCCACTTTTTCTTTTTTTTCTGCAAAAACAGAAGGCTATCTCAATAGTGATAGCCAACAATGTTGATAAGTTCCAAAATTTGCAGTACATTTAAACCAATCTCGTCTTCTTATTTTCGCGACGATCCTTTGCTCGTCTGCAATTAAGCAAATTCAAACTGAAATAGTCTTCATAAAATTGAAGAAAAAATACTCTTAAAAAAATATTTATTTACTGTTCATTTTTAATAAGGTCACAACAGAACTAATCAGATAGAGTACAAAATTTATTTGTTTGACATAATCAAACAGTTTTCATTCCTGAATGCTTTTTCTCTAGCAAAACTTCGATTTTATTTCTTTCATTTATTCAATTATTTTATAAATTCCACAATTCCAATTCTGCAATATTTTCCTTCCCCAGTTCGACAATTTATTAATTTAGAATTAATTTAAAATGAAGAATTTCTCTCCTTTCCCTCATAAACAAATTTTTAGTTTAGAGCGAATTTTTCTCACCTTAAATAATTTTTTACATAGAAATATTTGCCGACTGAAACAAAGTATGCGATATAAGTATCATTATAAATATAGCTGACCCCGTGATAATAAGGTTAAGAGGATTTCCTTTGGATACAAGGATTTTATGCAAATAGTAGCGGTAGCGCAAACAATAGCCACAAAACAAATATGATAATTGTAAATGTTTTCTTCAACAAATAAATTTTTTTGGCGCATTCTAATCAAAATTTAATCCCCCCTCTGGTTTATTTATTTATTTATTTTTTTTTTTTTTTTTTTTTTGAGAAAAATTAGTGGAAAAAAATCATTTCCCTAAATTATTTGAAAATATTTAATAAACATAAATTATTTAAATGAATACTTTCGCTTCATTTGAAATAAAATTTTCCGTAGTAGCTAGCAGCTGCTACGGAAAATTCAACTAGCTTCTGTGCTTCTTTTTTGTTTTTCGAATCACAAAAAATGAAGAATTTCTGCAGATAATAAGACATTTGTCAGCTGGGAAGAGTTTAAAAAAAAAGGTTAAAAATCTATTCACTTATAATATTAACGATTATGTTCATAAATATCTGAGAATTTTACCGTAGGACTAACTATTTTGAAATCATAAAACTTTTATGGTTGCGTATAACCAAGAGAAATGAAGGAGAAAGAAGGAAGGAAACAATGAAAAGATAGGTCATTAAGTAGTTGTAGTAAAATAATGCACTGTACAAAATTACTTAAAATTTTTACTGAAATTACAGCAATTATCTATTGGATGCGAATATAATGTACCTACAAAAATATATAATAACAATCATCTAAGAAGATAATAAAACATTTTATGGTTTTTGTTATTGTCATACTTTTTTCAGAAATTCTTTCTTTTGGAAGCATTTGAAGAAATCAATTTTTGTGCATTGAAAATGTTGCAAGAATGAGAAAACATTTTATAAATTTAGTATTAGTAATTACCAGTCAAGTGAACTTTATCACGGAAATTTAAATTTCAGTTTCTTGCAGAAATAAATGAAAACAATGAGCGAAAATAAAAACTGAGCAATGATAAAAGTGAAAAGTGATTAAAAAAATATGCATAATATTAAAATTGCAGAAGTACTAACTGTCATTCTTTCAGATTAATTAATAAGCAGGTAGAGGTTATAAGTTCTGGCGGTGACATAATTAGTTTATCCGCTAGCGTAAAATTACTAATGTCAAATAAGTTTCACCATAATTAAAACTTTTATCATTAATTCAATTAGTTTCTAGAAATTTTGCATTATGATTTAAAACTGAATTGAAGAAATTCCACTTCTTTGCATAATTCACTTGCAATCTTGCAATTACTTTATCGCATATTGATGAAACATATTAGTAATTTGTATTGGAGTGAAAGTATAATTATCGTATAATATTTAATACACTTACTTCGTGCTTCTGTTGTATTATTTTAAGTATACGTTATGAATCACTTCGCTGTTAAGATGATACTGTTGTTGATAATGATAGAGGTAATATAAATATTTCTCGTTATCTATCTGCTGCTTAAATGATAAAACTTTAGCTCAAAAGCAATTGTTGCATTCCCGAGAAAACAACCATCATTTTTCAGAGATGCTTAACAAAAACGCAGAACAAATGAAAGGTATGATGGAAGAAATTTTTTGAGTTTATCCTTAGATCAACTTTCATTATCCAATGCATCTATCTATATGCGTAACTGTTCCCAAAACATAAATCAAAAATTTTCCTTTTTTTGGTATTGCGTAATTGTCGCAATCTTCGGGAGAATAAAAAAAAAGAAAGAAAAACGAAAAAAAAAACGATACATTTCATTCGTCGAAGTCATTTTTGCTATTAATTAATCATCATAATAAGGTGAAAGAAATTTTATTGCTTAATAGAAGAAACGGTAAGAAATGCAACGAATTTATGATATTATCTCCGCAAAAAAAAATGGGAAGAAACAAATTTACTTGATAAAACATGTAGTAATTGCTCATTATCTTGATTATTACTTTGTCGGCTAAATTATTATTAATTAGTTTATGATTGACCTTATTTTTCATCTTTCGCTTTCTTTTTTAATGTTTATTTCACATTATAAATTTCTTTTATAATTTATAATTAAAAAAAGTGAAACGGTTCGATGTCTGAAACTGAAAACTTAAATTTTATATTACGGATTAACAAATCCTATTTCCGTACAGGTCAATTTAATTAAATGATAGCAATATGTTGAGTAATTATAGTATCCAACTAGATAACAAAAGACTTTTGTATAAATTTATATGGTACTTATTAAATTTATAAATTATACGTCACAGAATGCTATGAGAGTGCTTTTTTTTTAATTTACATTATAAAAGTTAATAAAAGAAACATTTTGATGAGTGGCAATATTTCATCAAATTTTCTTGATTTCATTTTTAATTATTAATTACTGCCATTTCAAGATTGCTATTTTTAGTATGTAAAGATTTCCGAACGTCAAATTGAAAATAATGAACCAAAAAAAAGGAAATTATGTATGGAGAAAAGAGAAAAATATCTCAGAATGAAAATTTATAAAAACTTATTATATTAAATTTTTCCTTCTTTTTTGTCAATATCAAAAAGAAAGGAAAGAAAACTACCAATAATAGGCACTGTTATCATTTATGATCATATCAATCCCTACCTCCCTACCATTTACTAACTAACCTATTTTGAAACCATATTTTAATTTGTCGTTCCGTAAGTTGTAATTCAGATGAAAGTTGTGATTTTCGTTCCGAATTGATAAATTGTGAGGTACGAAATTCTTTTTCCAATTCTAATCGTTGATAATCGGTATAAACCATACGGTATTTTTCGCTGGTTCGTACTCTCACATCTGTAATTTCTATGTTTAAAAAAGAATGAAAACAAAAGTTTTACTTTAATTATGCAACAGTATCATTTGATCTTTCTTTCCCGTCTAAAATATGAGAAACAAAAAAAAAAAAAGAATAAAATGAAATGAAAAACCTAGAAAAAAAAGACTCAGAAAATAATTTTTTTACGTACTTCTCATTTATCAAGTTTTTAGGTCTAATTAATTAAATCAATCATTTCCTTTTTTCATATTATTCCATGATTCATTTTACTGTTTCTTTTCCCATTGATTTTTCGTCTGAATACTTTTATACGACTAAAATTATTGCAATTTGTGGCCACTAAAATGGCAAAACTGAGCGATTGTTGTTCATTCATTGTTGAATTTTCATAATTTCCCGAAAATTCATCTAATATTAACGTCTTCTATTCTCTCCGTCTTACCCGAAGCTCCCGCAGTATCTAACAATGGCAAGAGGAAAATGATCAATTAGATGACCTTGATAGGTAAATTCAATCAAACAAAATAGCGTAAAATGAATTGAGTTACGGTAGGATGAATAACAATTAACGAAAATCAAATGAGCATGTTAGAATTGTCGAATACTGTAATCTGATAACCGTAATACTTCAAATATTCATTATAATTTAGCAAATAACATTAATAAAAATTATTAAATCGTATCCAAATTAAGCTAATAATTTTACCTGTGCGACATTTTTACTTAAAAGTACTTTAACCGTTTACCTTCGACAAAAAAAGGGAAAGAAATAAAAAAAAGAAAAAAGAAGCTTGAAGTACTTTAATCTGAAACAACACTATTTTCTTTTTAAATATATATAATTTTATTACACTGATATTTTATGTCATAGCAGGAAAAGAAAAAGTAAAAATCGAAAATGAGACAAAAAGTTAATTATTTGTCAACAGATGCAATTATAAAAATTTGGTGCCAAAATTAGTTAGAAGTTGTTAACTGTTCAGTGATAAACGCACACATTTTATTTATATTATAAAAAATAATATATAAGGTTAATTAAAAGTAAAGGATTAAAAATTAATTGGAAATGAAAAAATTTTTGAAAAAATCCATTGTTGTTTGTTTGCAATAAAAAACTTATTAAACATGCATAAAAGAAAAATTTCATTAAATATTCATTCATTAAATTAATCAATAATTGCAGAGATTATATTCAAGTAATTTTAGCATAATTTTGTTACCTTCTTTTTTTTTAACACTTTTATCCTCCTAAACATATTTTTTCTTTCTTTCATTCTCCTTTTTCTTTCACCCTTATATTTCTTACTTTTCAACCGCATCTCTTCGCTTCTCTTTTTATTCCAAAAAAGGATTTATACCTGGGCCAAGCATAAACAAATAACGAAGTGTCAGCTAATAACATTGTAAATCATTTCAGGAACGATAGATTTCTGCTTGTATTTGAATTTTTACAGCTATCGGTCCATTTTCCGACTATCGGCATGAAAGACGAATCATTCGCCTTCCTTTTTTTATGGTTCTAATAGTTCATCTGGTATTTTTTGTATCAATGCAAAAGAGGAAAATCACCAGATGCAGTAAATTTAATCATAAAACATTTTCCTCATTTAATATATTTAATTCATATTATTGATAAAATTGACGAAAAAAAAACAGATGAATTCAATGACTAAAAAATACTACAATTAACAAAAGGAATTATTAAATACTTGGATATCAAATATTAGAAATGACCAGTTATTTAAGTAGTAAGTGACAAGAATAATCAATGATACCGATAGATCGTAAAGGAATTGATAATTAATACTAACTAATATAGTGCTTATTATATAATAAATATATAACAGGAATATAATGTTATGAATTACTACTTATGAAGTTTAGAACTTTGTGCAATTTCTTCAGAAATTCATTCAAAAACTAAATTTATATGTATCAAATATGTCTACTTCTCATCATTCTGCAGAATATTGCAATTATTTATTTACTTTATATATTCAATGATGATAATGATAGAGTAAAGCTGCAAACACTTTTCACTTTTACTAAATTAAAATAAATTATTCCCCTAAATTAAAATTATTTGTTTCAAGAATTAATAAGCAAAGAAACTCGGTCAAGAAAATTTTCTTTAAGGCTAAAATGAAATAAATGATGAAGAAATAATTGATCCTGAGCGAATATGCTACTTATCACTTTACGCTTATCACTAATCTCCAAACATCAATCATATACATCGTCTTCTTCCCTTCATTGCGATAAAGTAAAATAAAATAAAAACAAAAAAAAAATGAGCAATGTTAATAGCTCCAGATTAATAATATATTAATTAATTAGTGTGGCAATGAAAATGGTAAAAAAGAAGAAACAAGCGTTTCTTATCAGTTGAGAAATGTTATATATGAGAAGAAATGCTTGTTGGAATCAAAATCAAAAAAAAAAGAAAAAAAGTGCACTTAAAATTCTTGATAAGAGAAAAATACATATGCATTACAGAGAGAAAACTTTCATGCCATTAAAATTATATTAAGATATATTCGAATAAAATGAAATTTTTTTTCAGATGACATTTCAAAAATTACTAATTATTAAGGTAGTCCTTAAATAATGACGATATCCAATTGTAAAGAAAATTTACTTCACAATTCGATTTTATTAATTTAAAAGAAAAAAATAGTTGTAAAAAAAAAAAACGATGAGAGGGAAAAATCGAAAATAAAAAATGAAATGCTTACTGTTTGTGCCAGGACCTGTGCGATATGGTGGTGAGGTAGATTGCTGCTGTTGCTGAAGACGAAATGTTGCTGATTTTTTACCATTTAATGGTGTATAAGCAAGAGTTGGTACCTAAAATGATTAATAAAGTTTAAAAATTTTTTTATTTCAATTTTAGGCACAAATACTGTTTTATAATTATGAATATTCGAATTTTATCCAAATATTTCGAGTGAAAAATATTTTTCTTTTCGCTTTTCCCATTTTCTTCATTGACATTATCACATTTTCAAAATATATTTTGAGAGCTAAACAGGCAAACTGTATAAATATTGCTTTATAATTATGAATGTTTGAAATTTAATATTTCGAGTGAAAAAGGTATTCCTTTTTTCCTTTACTTTTATTAAATTTTACAAATATGAGTTAAATAGATATAAATTGCGTGAATCAAATATTTAAAAATACACGAATAAATAATGTTCCTTTTTTAAGTTTTAATTTAATTAAATTCTTTTTCTAAAATTAATTACCTTCCAATGGGCGATATGTTCAGCGGTGGTAAAGTGTTCATTGGTTCCGGTAGTAGTGTAGGATGATGATAACATAGCATTCGGATAATAGCAACTTCCTGTATTATCAAAACGATTTAGGCAACAATTACCGGATAATTGTGCCATTGAAGTTGATGGAAACGGATCGGTAGGATAGGCTTCTGATGCTGAAGGAGTAACGGTAACAGCAGCTGCTGCAGCGGCTGCAGCTGAATGAATTCCGGGTAATTGATATGTGAATTCAGATGGCCATCGAACGTCGGTGGAATATTTGAGGTGATCGGTGCTGCTTTGCAATGTTCGAAAACTACTGGAACTAACAATTCGCGGGATTTGATCATCAGAAGAATTTGGGTGGTGATGGTGATGATGATGATGGTGGTAATGATGTCCATCAGTAAGCCATTTGGATGATGCTTGTGGCGATGTTGCTTGATAGAAATATGATGCACCCGGTAGCATTGTTACACTCTTAAAATTTAAAACTTAAACTCCTAATGAAATATTTAGTGAACTGGAATTTTTTAACTATTGCATAATAATACTAAATAATAATAATTAACGAGAGTAATCTTCAACACTCAGCAATAATTACTGATACGAAATAATAATAGTAATTGATAATAATTATTAACTGGTGGTAATTAGTAGTAACCACTGGTCGTAATTAATTAATGAAACAAAATCTGATGAAAACTTGTCTAATAGAAATTAATTGGCAACAATGAGTAATAAAGGAAACAAAAATTAATTAATGATAGAAATTGATTAATAGCAGCACAATGATATTACAAATAACAATTATAATTACAATAAAAAAAATAATAACAATAATGATAAAAACAATACTTAAAACAATGATAGTAATTAGTAATAAAATAATAATAATAGTAATAATAATAATAATAATAATAATAATAATAATAATAATAATAATAATAATAATAATAATAATAATAATAATAATAATAATAATAATAATAATAATAATAATAATAATAATAATAATAATAATAATAATAATAATAATAATAATAATAATAATAATAATAATAATAATAATAATAATAATAATAATAATAATAATAATAATAATAATAATAATAATAATAATAATAATAATAATAATAATAATAATAATAATAATAATAATAATAATAATAATAATAATAATAATAATAATAATAATAATAATAATAATAATAATAATAATAATAATAATAATAATAATAATAATAATAATAATAATAATAATAATAATAATAATAATAATAATAATAATAATAATAATAATAATAATAATAATAATAATAATAATAATAATAATAATAATAATAATAATAATAATAATAATAATAATAATAATAATAATAATAATAATAATAATAATAATAATAGTAATAATAATAATAACAATAGTAATAATAATAAGAATAATAATAATAGTAATCAATAATAACAATAATAATAATAATAATGATAATAATAATAATGAAATTTCTGATAGCACTTGTAGAACTGTATAACCGTTAAAAAAATGTCACTCATCTTATTGGCTCATCATTGAGGCAAAAATCGAATAGATGGAATCGTTTTCTGGAGATATATGGAAAAATTTTTGTTTCTTTTTTTACTTTCTTTTTGTTGTCCAATTTATTTGTATGACCATTTTCTACAAGGCGTGGCTCATCAATACATTTTACCATTCTTTTCTGTTCCTTCTTCCCCCGCCCTTCCTCGGATTTTCTCATTCCTTAATCACTGTTTTTAAAATCCGTTTAATTATGACATTTAAATAAAAAAATCTTGAAAATTGGCCCAAGAAGGCAAGATAGTTGTGGATGATAATAGGATAAGGAAAGAAAGAAAAAAGATGAAAGTTAACAGATAAAAAAAATGATGGAAGTGATTTTTGCGGATGTTACGAAGATTCAATCCATTTTGATTCTCTCATAACTATTTATAGTAAAATGATTTTATTTTTGGGGAGGGATGAGGATAAAGTTGGCCACGAAGATTTATGATTTTGACATAATGCCACATGTGATCATTTACCAATGTATTTCCATCTATTTTATTTTTCATCTTTTATCATCTTTTTTTTTGGCCTCTTCATTTGTTAACAATCTTGGTTAATAAATAGGATCAAGAAAAGGAATGATAGTTATTTATTATTATTTTACTAAGAAACCATATTTTTTGCATTTCAATTTATCAATATATTTTACCATTTACACCTACCAGAAATTTTGATTAAGAGCAATGAAGCAAAGCTCCTGAATAAATAGTTATTCTGATAATAGCTATTTGAACATTTTAAACATGGATATGTAAAATAACAGAAAAGTTGTGATCATGAATATAAAATTTAAATGTCATTATATGATTGATTATTGAGAAGATATTGTTGTCCATACTAATAAAGCATAAAAAACAGATCACACTAAATATGTTTATCAAATGATTTTAAGAAAATTTAACTTGTGTAACTCTCGGAATCTTAACTAATATAGCCATTTTGTTTGAATTTATATTATCTGAAAATTTTATTTCATTAAACAATCTAAATTATCTACTAACTAAGCAAACTAGTGTATATTTATTTCCACCACTAAGCTGGAACAACGAAATTCAATAATAGAGTAATTAACAAGAATATTATAACCACTTTCCACAATGTTAACTAACAATTATAAATCGAAAAAAAGAAAAGCGAGTAACTAAGAAAGCAAATCAGTGCATTGTTGTATAATTTATAAAAATCAGCATAAACAAGGTTAAAATTTTTGTCAAACTCTTTTTTTAAAAAATTCTGATAGAACAAAACGAGTTGAAATAAAAGTTGGAAAATTCTTATCATCTATAAAAGGATTTTGCCGAAAAAAAAAGAGATTCTGACTGACGGCATGAACATTATTTTAGATAAGCTAATTAATTATGATTGATGATAATGATTATGACGAATAATGAAACAATCACATTGTGGATGCTCAATGACCGTAAGACACGTCCTTCTTATATAAAATAAAAATTGGAAAATGAACTAATACCGTTTCCGCTCACACAAAACTGACATATGGTTGGATTTTATGTATTTTTCTTCTTTTACCGTATATCACCAAACTATTCTTTGATCCTTTCTTTTTTGTTTTTGTTTTTTCTTCTCCCTTTAATATTATTTCTTCGGAAGAAATTTTAAAGAAATTTACAAAAGAATGTAATCAAATAATTTTATAATTGAAAAGAGAGACGTTATCACAATATTACTTCTTATAATATTAAATTATCAATTATAGTAATAACAAGGAATCACTTTAGTTTGCTGCTTCCATTTCTCTTTTTTTTTTTTTCCTTTTCTTTTTCTTATTTTTGGTGAAGAAAAATAGAGAAATTTATAAAATACAATGCAAAATAAAGTATTTAAATGGCAATATTAATGACGAGCTAAACTGTAACTTTATAGTATTCGCATACATATATATACTCCTATCATTCATCAGTAATAATAGTTAGATAAAAGAAAAAAAAAAAATCAAAAAAATTTATTAACCTACCAAATCGTACAATTACTTCGTTATTCTCTGACCGGTGAATTAATTGACAATAGATCGATTCCATTGGTGGTAAACTGATCAGTTTATGATCATACGCCTACTACTATTATTATTATCATTATGCCTATAATAAATTCATATTTGAAGGAAAAAAAAGGGGAAATAGGAAGCATTTGCATTTTTGATGATTAAAATTATGCACTGAAACCTCTGCATGTTATCAGTGCAATCAATAATATCGCTTGATAATTCCGTAATTTTCAATAATTTTTCTAATTGAGCCGATGATTCGATCAGGAAAAAAGCTTCCATATTATGTTTGTTTGTTTGAAGAAAAAGAAAGAGAAAGAAATAAATCGTTTTAAGAACAATAGTAAGCAGATAGTATAAAAATTAAAAATCACAATGACATTTACGTGAAAAATATTATTTTTACAACTATATAAATTTTAAGATATTGCCGTTGATCAATTAGCTCCTTATGTGATTTGAATAATTTTACTAGAGAAGTTTTTTTTTATACGTTTATAATTTATGAGTTTTTATTATTATCAATGGCAGTGGTTAGTAAGCGAAATAATTTAGCTCCTATTTTTATTGCATATAAAGTTATTTCATAGGTTTTACACTTATAATTTCATAAATATTGACTTAATCCCATTGCTTAGTTGAAAATGATTTAATTAATAGATTTCAGCTTTCCTTTTCCATTTTTTGCTAATAAATAGACTGAAACAAATTTTCAAACTATAAGGAAGACAAGCTGTAATTAATTTATTCTATTAAAAGAATCAGTTTACCTTCAAGAAAGAGAGCATGTATGATGTTGTGAAAACTAGCAATTTGAAGATTTATCGTCAAATAAACGCCATGTCCGGCGGTTTCATTAACGCTTTACATGCAATGACGCAAATACATCCTAATTTATTCGTTTTTTTCTTTAATTCTTCGAAATGATTATATTTGTACCACTTCAAAGTAATTTTGAACAAAACTATTTGCAGTAATACGATTAAAAAAATCGAGTTTTTCAAATGAATTTTTAAATTGTTCAAGCTGTGTAACTCATTTTGATGAGTACAGAAAAAAAATTTAGCAGTACAGAAAATTTAGAATTTGCAATTCTGAAATAATTATTTCTCACTCGTTTAGTATCTTCTTTCTTGAGAAACTTTTTTTTATAATTTTATTATCGCCGTTAGCAAAAACAAAGGACAATAACTGAATACAAAAATATATAGTGTATATGTGTGTACGTGTGAAATGAATAAATCCGTGCAAGTTTTGAAACCGTAAGGAAAGAATGGATAAATATGTAGTTATGTGTACGTGTGAAATGAATAAATCCGTGCAAGTTTTGAAACGCTGAAAGTAAGAATGGATTGTAGAATATTGTCCTGTCAAATTTTTCACTTTTGAATGCGAGCTATTGTATTATTGCTGTCATTGTTGTTGTTCCTATGGCTTGGTCAGGTCATATTTTATTGCTGATGTCGCCTTGAGCTGTCCTCGAGGATAATGTATTCACAACAATAAATCAGCAAAGCCTCAATAGCGTATCGTTTTCACGAGTTTTTCCTTCTGATCACCCTTTCTTTTTTTTTTTTTTTTTTTTTTTTATTTCTGGACTATTATCGGATAACGGTTGGAGCAGTGGATGAGAAAATTAGCAAATTACATAAAATCAGTTAATAATATCAAGTGCAAAAGTTGTTAGTATACGGAAATTTTTTTAATATACAAAATTAGTCTTCAAAAAAAAAAGAAATTAAACCTATTCCTATTTACGATTTAAGACTAAATCATGCATTGTAAATTAAGATAAATGTATATATATATATATATATTTCCTATTTTAACTTTCGTTATAAAACATTTTTCTTTAATAATTTAAAGAAAAGTATTCGATAGATTAGCCAAATTTTGGATTTTCAATAATTTACCATTGAAAAAAGTGCATAATTATATATTAATAATTAATTATAACCTAATTCACTTCTATTTATTTCAATTTTCTTCCTTCTTTTTTGTAGGAATTAATATTAGTTTAGAATAAGCATGCAGAATGGTACACGAAATTTGGGAAATTTGCCATCACAATTAAACAAATTATATTCTGAAATTTGAGTTTTTCCAAAAAATACATAAATGAATGAGTGAACAAAAATAAAATAAAGTATGAACAGAAATAAAATGCTTGAATTCAAAGTTTTGCTTTAAAATAAATTAATGGGTACAATTCAGATACATATAATTCCAATAGAAATGATTAATTAGCAGCAACTTTTTTCCTTTCCTTTTTTTTTCTCCCAAAATTCAAACACTTTTAGTTTCCAAATATGCTCGAATATTTTCGGTCAACCATTGAAAGCCATCGTTAAGGCCTTGACCGGTGATTGCACATGATGCAAAGATCTGCCAATTTCGATTATTTATCGAATTTAAGCCCAAACATTGGCTAATTTCCGAAATTGCCATTGCACCTTTTTCATCCATTTTATTAGCAAATACAAGAAGCGGTGCCTAGAAGAGGACAATATATATAAGTTTCGTTCTTTGCTCAGCTCATCAATTGAATGAAATTAAAACAAAGCAGTAATTTCCCTAATAAAACATTTGAATTTTTTTTTGGTTTCCATCATTTTTGTTCCTCATGTTTTTTATATTTTTCTTTTTCTTAACTTTTCCCCAAAAAATCAATAATCACTTAAATTTATCGATTAATTCAAAACTTATTTTAACTTTAGGTATTTTCAGTCATCTTATTTAAAGAGCATACTTTATAAATCAATAAATTACTGTATCTTTGGATACAAAATTTTAATTTTTTCATATTTACTAGAAAACAAAATTTTTTCACTCAAGAATGACAAGATTTTGCGAAAACAAAAGTCGACAAAAGACGTCAAACTGAGCAAAATATGTTTTATTATTTAATTAGTTGTTCAAGTAACAAAAAAAACAAACAATTTACTTAGTGAAGCGAAAAAAAAAAATAAAAAGACAA
>RCAB01000701.1:0-25440 GCA_003640385.1 Setaria digitata | reverse complement strand
CAATGCACGTATGAATAGCGGTAAGGATGAAAATGAGCGTCTAATGAATGAAATTTCAATGCTTTTAAAAAGAAAAATAATTGGTGGAAGCAAGAAAATCATATAATATTATGATATTTTCTTAAATTTCGCAAAAAAAAAAAAAAAATGAAAAACCTACAGTACACAAAAACTAATTTTTTTTTTTTTTGATAAAAATATCAACTTCATTTTTCGTTTCTTCTATTCTTTTCCAATTTAATTGCTATCATTAGATTTTGTTGACATATTTGAGAGTGCAAAATAGTGTAACAGCAGCATAAATTGATGGTTAATTTTTTTAAGTTTTTAAAAATCTTGGAAAAAATCTGACCTAAAAAATTCAGATGAATAATTTCATCCTCAACCAGTTAGAATTTTCCATTTGATTAAATGATTTTTGAAAATTGTTCAAATTCTTCAATACGATAAATATCATTTTTCCTAACAAATAAAAGTAGCTTGTTACTTTTTTTCGAAATCTGTAAATTATAGCTGAAAAAAAAAAAAAAAAAAGCTTGATAAAATACAAAAGAATGATACGAATTTTTTTTTTTTTTTTATGGTTTACATGCTTTTTTCACAATTCTTATCAAAAAATTTAAATTATTTTCATTTTAAAATGCCCGACTATATTGCACGTTATTTGAGAAAAAAAAAAAAAATCATTGGGAGGAATTCAGTCATTTACTTTTCAAAAGAAATTGATTTTTCTTATGTTCAACTTGAAAATAGAAAAAAAAAACAAATTTTAAAAAAAAAATGTGAGCAGTTTTGAAAACGCATTTGCTCAGCATTTGATAAGTTTGCTTTGGGTGAGAATGTAATCTAACATTTCTTGTTGTCTAAAATCAATTCTAAAAGTTTTGTTGAGAGAAAAAAAAAAAAAAAGCTAATCTTACATAGATTTAACTTTATTTCTGCCAGTAAATTTAATTTTAACTTATTTTAAACTATAAATGAAGCTCTGTTCTCTCTTTTCTATTCGATAACGAATCGTCCTTTTCATTGAAATATAAAAATTCCGTTTTTTTTGTAGAATGCATTCCTCTTCTAGATTATAATAAATTTAAGCAGCGCAGCAACACTTAGCCTAGATCATGCACCTGCTAATTAGCATATGCTCATTAGCACTCCATTAATCAGTTGAATGACAATTCGAATTTAGTTTTTCTAAAACTGAAGTTGTAAATACAATATTTTATTTTGCTAATTTAACATCCTACTTCCAATAACTCTAATATTTTCAACAGTCAAAGAATAGTGCAGTTTAAGAAATCATCCGCTTTATTATGTGCCACTAATTATCACTCCATAATGATCATGATCAGTCATGGGTTATTAATTGATTTCATTACAACAACTTAGCTCAACTTCATTATTACTAATTTTTTTTTTAAAAAATCTTTTTCATATTACATCAGGTGTTTTAAAATCTTATGATAATTACCAATTCTTGTTCTCGATTTTTAATTTCTATTTAAATCATTCAACATCAAAATCATTTTACGAATTACTTTGTACTGCTTCTTTCATTTAATTAATGCTCCTACTAAGATGTTTGTTATTTTCATAATTATTGCGAGTAATCTTTTATATGATAAATGTTGAACACAATTCTTTGCCTTCTCACTTGCTGCGAGTTTCAAGTGAAAAGAAAACTTTTCAGTACTTGTCGAATAAAAATCGTCGCATTTTATTACAAAATATATAAAAACCTGCGGAAAAAATTCAATTATTTAAATTGATAATCAAACAGTTAACTTTAAAATATTCATTTAAATTAATAAAAATAGAAATATATGAAGTGCCTTGCAGTAAATCCTTATATCAGATATATATATATATAGTAAATGAAATATTTCATTTCACATATTTGGTCAAATATTTACTGATCACTCTCATAGTTTGGCTGCACTAAAGAGTTTTAACCATAGATTTAAATTTACTTATTCGATATTTTGATAATTGTTGCCTTATTCACAATTTATATTTATTTCTAATCAATGAAAAAGTAATGTCTGATGTTTTGAAGATATCAATGGTCTGGCAAACGTTCAATTCTCCCAAAAATACCAATTCTGATGACAATTTAACAGCATTATCATCATTATCATCATCATCATCATCATCAACTTCATCATTACCACCACCATTACCATTATCACCACCACCATTAATATCTACACCAATATCAACAGCCAACATCCCAACTAGTAATCATATTCCTTATCCAAGCACCAATAACACATCCAATGAACGTTCACCATCACCTCGACCACCTCCTCGATTTCATCGTCCAAAATCATCACGATCATATCCTCATAATCATAATAATGATAATAATTCATCCGGATACGGTAGCTTAAATACCGATTTACCATTTTCGATGACACCAGCTGGACGATTTTTCACACAATTCTTTGATGAAGCCATGCAATATTTCAATTATCCGATGCATGATATCACGTGGAGTAATGAATTACCGACAGCAAATGGGTGTCGTGGGAATTCCACCAATGAGGTATACAATAGAAATAGATCTATATATCTTATAGCAGAATTTATACTGAAATAAGACCAATTAACTGAATTAGAGTACTGAAATTAATATACATAAGGCATGTATAATAGTCATTTGCTTCATTTACACTAGCAACTAGTAGCTAGATTCCAAGGTGATTTTCTTATAATTATTTTAAATTTTCCCGTTAAGATAGCTCCATCGATATCACTACTAATAATTCTCTTTATCATTCTTTCCATCTGTAGGGCTAAATTTTTACTCTGTCAGCGCCGATTACCAGTTAAATTGTTGATATGGGATAAATTTAAGACAATTAAAGACTTTTTGTTTTCTCTCAGTATAACTATATTTTCCCGATTAGAAAAAACTTTATAGATTCACGCAGTGATATGAAAACTGCTGATGTTTGCAAACACGTACTTTTATTCTCAATATTTGAGAAGATTTTTTACGATTTTTAGCTTTTCATAAAATTAATTATGGAAATAAGTTTGACTAAAAGTTAATAACATTTAATAACTTCCCCGCTTTATCATTATTATCACTATTTTTTCTCTCTCTCTTTTTTTTTTGCAGAAAATAATCGATAATGATGAGAAATTGTGCATCGAAATTGACTTATCTGATTTTGTTGCTGGAGAATTATCCGTAAGTTATGACGACGAGGGACGTGAACTTTTGGTTGAAGGACATCAGAAAGAACGGAATGGTCGTCTTGGCTCTGTTGAGCGAAATTTCAAACGAAAATTTGACATTCCTATTGATGCAAATGATGGATCTTTAGCTGCTTATCTGACCCCAGCAGGTCAGTTGACTATCCAGGCGTTCAAAAAAGGCATCAAACAACCTATTCGACGAATACCAATTCAGGAAGTGACCGATGTGCCGAATCCATTTGACGAAAATGCGGCAAATGTTCCAACATCTGAAACAACGGAAAATAGAACACCAAAAAGCAATGTAAATCCTCCAGTTCCTCCAAAACCTAAGAAAGTTCTGGATCCAAAATCGCCAACATTTCAGACAATGTCTAAGACGGATGAGAAAATTCCGAAAATTTCAAAACAAGAAGAAAAGGCTGAGAAGCATTTGAATTTTGATGAAATCAATGGAGCAGCTACCAGCGACTCAACTGCAAAACGAGAATATTTGAATATTTTTTGCTAGTTGAAAATAATTTTGGCATTTTTTCCACTTGCAAATATTAGTTAGTGTAACTCATGTAAAATACTTTCATTAACAATCATTACTAACGAGATCCTTCGACGTATACCCCATTTTATAGGAAGGATTTTTTATTGCTTTATGACTATTTTCAGCATTAATGCAAAAAAAAAGAAAAAGAAAAGGCAATCTTTTTTGGAATACATTCACGAACTTTGAACTTTACCAAATTAGTTGGACTAAATGTCTGAATTGATGTTTTCGATCGTCAAAAATGCTCACTTTGAGAATTAAAATTGCCTTTTTTGGCTAGAAAAAATTTTTCCTTTTCGTTTTTTCGTATCATTTAAAAAAAAAAAAAAAAAAAAAATGCAAATTTTCATCAATTTTCCTATTTTACATTTTGCCTTTTCTCGCAATCACTCTTTACTATATCATATAATGTTTAAGTAAAACTCGCGTCTGTTTAAATATGATTGAAATATCCATCTCATGTAAACAAATTATTTTTCTCTTATGTGTTTTTATTTTATTATTGTTATTCACCATATAGTTTTCTTTCTTTTTCACCGTATCATTATCAAAAAATTAAATGATTTTAATTAAGTAAAGTTGATATGAAGTTTTGAACTAACAATCATTATGCACTTTATTTATATTCCTCTGCTTCTAATTGTATTTTTTATGCGTCCAATAATTTTACTCAGTAAATAAATATTCGTTGCAGATATCTGTGTTTTATCCATCAACGACACTTCATTTCCATCTAACATTTATGGTATTTTCCTGAACTCACCTGAATATTTCATTACATTGAGAAAACTACCATTAACAGCATATATCATCACTGCTACTGATTTATTCGAGTTTTTTTTTTTTTGGCTATTTTCTTCTAAAACATTCAGCATGAATATTTCTTTTCTTTTATTAGGCCAAAAAGTGCCACGACTAATCAGTTAATAAGATTGAGTTAGAAATGAAATATTCAGGTGAGTATATATAGTATAGTATATAAATATTTCTGATATTTTGAGATAAAAATTGTTAACATAAATTCGAATTGAATTAGGTAGGATAAGAAATTTACTTTATTTTATCACTATTAAGGAAGTCAAATGATAAGTTCTTAAGTCTGAAATTGCCTGTTCGCCTTGCATTTACATTCACTGATATTTCTCATCTTTTTCTGCGACACAAAATCTTCCCAAGATGAAAAAGATTGTGGTACTGGTATTATTAAGATTTATTTATAATAAAAAAAAAAAGAAAAAAAACCAATGTTAATATAATAAATGTAATTTATTCCAAAATAATAGTAACAATAATAGCGGTAACCGGACAAAATAAAATTAATTTCAAAGTATATTTTATTCTTCATCAAATTTTTTTTTTTTTTGTCTGATTTTATATTGCTTTTTGTCTTCCTTAATTTCTTCTTCCATGCAAATAATATATTTGTAACATTGTAACCTTTAACGAATTGATAATGCGCAGTAGGAGTTTAGTCAGTAAATTTGTTTAAACATCAGGCATCACGATGGCATTCGAATTATTTTAATTACAATACAAAAGTGATGTGAAATGAAATATCGTAGCTGAATTGAACATTTAAGTAGCAAATTCAATGATTGATTTTGGAAACAATTTGCTAGAACCAAAATGTTGTGAAATTATGTTTTAGTTTAAAAAAAAAAAAAAAAAAAGTTGATCAGATATTTATTTCCTCACTCCTTTCTAGCTTAACCTGACAAATATTCTCGGTAGCAAAAGTATTTTCCTAGCCTCTATACTTAATGCGTATAGATTCTGTGCTACTCAATGGAATAATCGTTCATTTCGAAGACATCGATTTGATTTCATTACAGCTAAGATCATTTGATCATATATTTTTCTACAGAAATAAATCGATGTTACAACAGATTCCAGCCTTTTTGAATCTGATTGCAACACTGATCCGAAATGATTCAACGTTAAATTTCATTGCTAATATAATCATCCAATCATGTATTATCATCTGATCAGCTAATCAGTGGATTAGAAAACTGAATCGCCAGTTGGAAAATGATATGGTTGTACACTATAGTTGCACGAATGTTACTGATAAACAGGAAATGAATGTTCTGATAAAAAAAAAAAAAAATGATAAAAAATAAATAAACAAAAAATGAATGTTCTGATAAAAATTGCTAAAAAGAAAAGTTTTTTTTTTTCTTTTCCTAGCCGGCCTTTTCAGTCAGTTAGATGAATGAACTAACTGCACCTCAAAATGACTGATTTTATCAACATACAACTTTTTCCTTACCTTCTTCCCTTAACAGTGGCCTTGATATGTGTATGTTATTAATTGTAATCAAGGTGTCATAGTCATGGATGTCCACTGCTGCGCTGATATTGTCATAGTAGAAAACGTCCAACATTACAGTATAAGAAATTTCTAATTTGGATACATACATTAGTAGAGCAATCAGAATAAAATAACATTAATCAAAATTACTATACTGATAATCAAGATATCATGAGAATGATGGCATTAGGTTCGTTTAAAAAAAAAAAAAAAAAAAAAAGTAGTATAATTTAGAAGTAAAAATATAATTAATACAATAATAAAAAAACGTAAAAATGAATTATTTTTTAATTGATGCTACTAGCTTCATAAGTATATTGAACTGAATTAAATTGAACTTTAAATTAATTAAATAATGAAATTAAATTAAATTAAATTATATTGAGCCACATCTTGAACTAAAACGAAAAATTTCTTTAGCAAATTACTTTCACATTATTATATTAAAATTGCCCGGGGAAGTTTATCTGACTGATAATTTTTCCCAGCAAATAAGCTTTCAGGTATGAAATTTGAATTATANTTTAGCAAATTACTTTCACATTATTATATTAAAATTGCCCGGGGAAGTTTATCTAACTGATAATTTTTCCCAGCAAATAAGCTTTCAGGTATGAAATTTGAATTATGTGAGAATCTCAACGCCCGGTTAGCTCAGTCGGTAGAGCACCAGACTCTTAATCTGGCTGTCGCGGGTTCGAGCCCCGCATCGGGCTTCGCGGTTTTTGCACACTTTTACATTATTTCGAATGCTTCCAGTGTACAANGCACCAGACTCTTAATCTGGCTGTCGCGGGTTCGAGCCCCGCATCGGGCTTCGCAGTTTTTGCACACTTTTACATTATTCCGAATGCTTTCAGTGTACAGCATTCTTTTTCCATTTTGCTTATGAAGAAATTTAGCAAAAAATTAGGCAACGAGCTAATCAAATATACCTATAACCAGTGGCAAATTAGTTAACTACTAATACACAAGGCGACAGGATTTAACGAATTCTCTCCTCGTTTCGTCGTAGCTTTTCCCGAATAATTTTTAGCTCTGTCGATGAGATTTTCTTAGAAATTTTGTTCAGAGATGTGATATTGACTGAGGACATTTAATTTTCCCACACTCTTTGTTCACTTAAAATATTTTTTACTTTTGTGAAAAGAAAGAGCAAAAGTAAAAGCAAAGGTAGAGTTAGTCTTTTACGATTGAAATTATTTTGCAGGGAATGTATGAGGCAGTACTGGAAATGTTGAAGAATCTAGATGAAACAATGCAACCAAACATATCCAAAACCACTATTAAAGCTGATGCCCAACAGGTAGATTATTTTTATTCTCATTGTTGCTTTTAAAATTGCCACGCTTATACTGTAGAATTATTACAACTGCTTATAAGTTCTGTATTTTGGTCGGCTTCAGCATTACAAGATTGTCAGATTCTGATATTACTATGTATTAATTACCAATTTTTATTATTATCGTTTGGAGCCCAAAGTTTCAAGATTCATCTAACGTTGAAAATTTCAAAATCACTGAGTAATAAGTTTTTTTCCTTTTTTTTTTTTTTTTCTTCAAGATTGCGAATATTTGTATCGTAGTCTGTTGCAGTTTTTAGTAATTTTTTTTGATTTCTCTGTAAAATTATGCTAAAACTTTTTAAATATTTTAAGATGTTAGTAGCAGGTTTTTCACTTTTAGGAAAATATGTCGATCGCGGATATGTTACGGCAAACGGCTAATGAATTTTTACGAGAAAAATATCTTCAAGGCTATGAATTTCATGAGGATTGTAAGCTGTACTATAATCCTGTAACAGGCTATTATTATGATCAAGTAAGTACTACTTTTTTTTTTATAATAGCAGTTGTGAGTATAATTGCATCTACATTTATCATTTTTATCTTTCAACTATCCACAATTAATGATTTTTTCGTTTAATAATTTGTGCAGTTGCAATTTCAGGATAGTACATTATTCTATCACCCATCAACAAAATGTTATTATTATTATGATAGCCAAACAAACAACTACATATATTATGCCCGAATTCCATGTGAACATAACTGGACCGATAAATTAGCCGAACGGAAAGCAGTAGCATTGTTCGGTATATTTCAATCAAACAAACATACTACACACTCTTACTGTTGATAGGGGAAAAATTCAGGAACTTTGGATGTGGTGATTTTAAGGATCGAAATTACTGCAATATCTTAATCACTCCTACACTTTATCATTCTGAATAGGATTTCGTCATACTAAACAATCTAAGCAGCAAATTTTCATATCTAAAAGCAACTACATTCTTGTGAAATGCAATAGAATTAAACACTCAAAAACAGCCCTATTGAATTCTGAAGATGTTTGATCGATTCAGCTATCATTTTTCACTTTTGAATATTTTTCAGGAGAATCGTTCACTGCAGGTATGTCGCAAGATGAAGTGGATATTTTCGAATGTTTGAATTCATTATTAAAGAATGTTTTACAGTTGATCGACAGGGATAACTTTGATTGTGATATATTGGATGATGAAATAAGTGCGCATATTCAGGGTAAGTTTTTTCACGTTTTAATGAAAAATTGGAAAAAATACGCAGCTTTCATTTATAACTTCTGCATACCAATGAACCATTTTGCCTTCCAAATTGCTTCTACACTTTTTCTTTGTTGCTGTTTTACCAAGGTTTTTCTCTGTATTCATGTTGGAGTAATTAAGCTCAACAAACTAATATATTATTTGAAGAAGAAATCCATATGAGATTGATGTCATATTGTTGACCATTCTTTCAATATTTAACGCAGTTGGGAGTATAAAGTAAAGTTGCTCAATCTTACAAAAGTTTGAACTAGTCGTAAACAATAACTTTCTCGTTTTTGATTTTAAGTGTAGTTTCATTTAAAATTTTAAGTCAGATCTTTAAATCAATATGTATCGTTTCCACTTTTTTTTTTCTTTTTGTAGAAGAAAGAATGGAATACGCTCCATGTGTTCGTCTCATTGAAAAAAACAGTGGTACTTTATATGTGGTAACAATTACTGGTGCCAGCATTGGAACTGCTTCCAAGTGTGACATTCAGTTATCTCCGAAAGACTGTTCGAAAAGTGGAGTAAATTTTGTCGATGGTTTTTTATTTTCCTTAATTTTGAGACCAATTCTAGTATTCTAGAAAGGACAACCGGAAATTTTTGTTTGAAATTATGTAGATCGCTCATATAGCTAGTGGGTTAAGTTGTTTTTTAAGAAAGGGTTAAGTTGCGATTTCCCTTTCTACAAATTATAGCTGTACTAGACGAACTAAAGCAGTTTCAGTTTTGGAATGAAACCCAGATAAGGATTAAACTGATTTGTAATATTTTGATGAGCAAGAGCAACCAAAAACTGTACCTCATTTAACCTGTTGTACCTTTAACGGAGCTAGTGGAGTTCTTTTATCTCCTAATATCTTGAATGCCACGTGAATTGTTTTGCGTCTTCTTTCCAATGAAATAATCCCAAACATTTCTTGCAGTATGGTTATGTTAGTGCTATTATTAGTTATAACGAAACAGACCAAAAGTATTTTATAATGATCGACGGGAATGATTCGCAAGTTTTCCATAATAAGCTAAGCGCTGTTACGAATGAAGCGACAGTTATAGAGCATGGCGATGAATGGCAGTTTGGAGAACAAGAATTTTTGGCTCACATCCATTATGGTATGGAATTTTTTCTCTGATTATTAAAATTATTCCTAAAAAAATATCTTTGATAATTTTATTTTGGATCAAAAAATTCATGATATTTGTGACATTATGGCAGTATTTATTCTAATGACGATTCTAAAGTTACCGCCGTGTGAAATTTTGCAGTAAAGAGAAAGACTTGTTTGCTTGGTTCTATTTAAAATAGAAATCTTTGTTTTTATTATAATTATATTAATATTTGATGCCAAAAGAGCATATTTGCCTATTCATTTCCTAAAATTGTCGTTTGAATTCTTCTGAAGCAAAATATAATTTTCAATTTAGCTTTCAGTTTTATATTTCACAGTAATAATTAAGTCGTTTAGGGACGAATACGTGTGGATTATGTGAACCCGGTTTGTTAAGGAGTGCTCACGACGTGATATCACCACTTAATGATAATCCTGCATCTGAAAAGATATCAAAAGATGCGTTAAGGAGAAGGACTTTGCGAAATATGAAGAAACAATATGGAATTTTTGACGCAAGTTCTTTTGGATTTGATTAATAAGATTCTTTTTGATTTTTTTACCATTTAATTTTTTGTTGTACATTTAATCCATTCTTATAATTTCAGTTTCTGAAAGTTTCTCCTGTGTTTTTTTTTTTTTTTTTTCAAATTCTGAACTGTGCCTGATTTTTGTTTTATTTTGAGAAAAATCTTTTCTGATGTTATCAATTTGATTTTGCTACTTCATCTTTCAACTTCTCCATAATCTGTTTCATTTTCTGAAAACAAATCCGTTTTTACTTGCAGGATGAAGAAGGGCGTTATCGGTGCAAGTATCAAAAGAGAGAACAAAATCTTTTGGCTAACGTTAATCAGAATAATGATAAATCAATTTATGCGAGTTGTTTGGCAAAACCTTTGCCAAACGGTATTATTTAATGTTTCCGAACAAAAATTTTGTCAAAATAATGCCCCAAATTTTTTTTTTTTTACTGAAACAGTTCCAAATTAAACTAAAGAAAAGATTTCAGTGAAAATTCTAAATTCTAGAACTTGTTCAGTCGATTAATATGACGCCGTCGTCATCAAAAATGCTAGACGAAAGCAATCGAGGATTCAATATGCTTCAACGGATGGGTTGGAAGAAGGGTGCCGGTTTGGGACGTAAAGAAGACGGAACAAGAGAACCGGTCGGTTTCCTTTTTTTATTTTGCTTAGTGCATTTAAAACGATAGCTTTCAATTAACTTCTGCGAATGCCTTTGTGATTTCATCGAAAGTTGTTGTTAGCAGTAATTTACATTCATAAGCAAATCGCTGGTCACACTACTTTTTCATTTTTCAGGTGATTAGTGAAATCCGTCCAGACCGTGCTGGACTTGGACTGAAAAAAGAATTGAAATTTCAAGTACCGAAGAAACAAGATAGCAAACAATATTTGCTAGAAATTACAAGGCAACGTTTTCAAAAAGCTGAAATTCTTAATATTGATGACATTCAAAGTGATACAACATAAGGCATATTCTAGGTTCGAATATTCTGGTCATAACATTCTAACTTTCAATTAGTTGTTTTTGCGTTCATTTTATATTGTATATAATTTGCTAATTTTTCTATATGTATCCCTGGATAGGTAATGCTGTCTCTGTATCTCTTCTTCCTTCGTTTTTTTTTTCTTTCTTTTTTTTGGTCAAATTTTGGCATAATTAACATGACATTAGTTAGATTTCTTGTATAATGATATTAGATATGATTTCAAATTAGGAAAATTCATTCCAAAAAAAATTTCCTAATTTAACTTTCTCAGATTCTCTGTCAATACTGTTCTAAATTTTCAATGCTTACATCTACATTCTATAAAACCCTCTTTTTTTAATATTTGCCTTCTTCCCTTCGTGTGATCATTAATATATGTGAGACTACTTCTGATTCTCGCGGGAAGTAAAGGGTAGGATATAAGGACAGGTTCAAAAGCAGGAGAAAAGTGTAAATTATCCGTATATTGATATCCGAAAACCAACTTTCATCCCCTTAAATATTTGATATTACTCGTTCTGCCTTTTCCTTCATTTCCCTTTCTATATTTCAAAAATTTTATAGAACGTTTACCTTAGTACGTTCGGTGGTGAATAAAATTATCCTGCATAGTTATATCAAAATGCACTTTTGAGATAAGTGATTTCCATATTATTATTAATTAAACAGTGATGGATTTTTAGAGCGAAACTAGTTGCTGCAGATAAAAATTTTCTAGCTGAGAAAAAGAAATTTTTGTTGAGAAATTCATTTTCTTTTTTCCTTTTGAATTTCAAGTTTCAATGCATTGAAATATTCCCAGTTGTTAATAAATTTATTTTTTTTTTTAACAATTTTGTAGTAAATTTGAAAATTTTCGAAAATCTATTGTATTGATTAGCGCGGTTTCTTTTTCAGCCACATTCTTGTTTTACCAATCATTTATGATAGGTGCAAAATGTACAAATGAGATTTGTGATAATTAGAAATTATATACGCAGTATACTTTATAATTTAAATTAGATATTATTTAATAAGCTTTCCTTTTACACAGCATGCGCATATACAATTATTTCACCTTGTATTGCGTCAATTTTAAACGGCGCCTTTGGATCGGTACAATCAGCTGCAACCTAAATAATGCCTTATTTAATTAACTTTATAAGAAATATTAAAATCAGGTTGCTTGTTGTTGAATATAATCATTATAAAATGAAAACGCGTCATCAAGTTGTGGGATTTGCTAATTTATCAAATTTTATTACATCATGACACATAACACATAAGCATTTTCACTTCTTTGTAAACTTGCTAATAAGTCAGTGCGTAAATTTTGAAAATCTGAATTGCAATTTTAAAAAATGAAATACTCGAAAGTCGATCATACAATAAAAAAAGAAAAAAAAAAAAATTATTTCCTGTTTTCTTCCCCATCCTAATTTTAAAAAAATAGCCATCAGTAGTTAATGCCTAGGTGTTTCATTTCTTTTTTTTTTTGAACTGGAATTTATTTTAAAAATTAGAAATAGATAGCAATGAGCAATAATAACCTCAGCATATTGCACAATAACAATATCTTCTCGTACATTACCAGGCTGTTTCTGTATAACAATTGAATGTACACCTTGTGGTTCGATGAAACCATAAATTGGTTTAAAACGATATTCGTCATTATTTGTTGATTTAATTTTAAATGCTAAACGTGCTATACTTGTATTAATAAGTTTATGCATGCATGTACCACCTGTTGCGCAAATTTGTACCGCACGTGGTTGAATTGTTAACATGTTTCTTTTCTTTATTTTCAAATTAATGACATTTTTTCTCGAATAATAACTTTTTAATAGCTTTTTTTTTTTCCTCCATTTTCATTTTGTTTTTTTTTTTTTTTTTTTTTTTTTCTCTTTCGATTCTTTTCCTCTTCTCTCTTTTTATTTTTTGCATAATTTTATTGCATGTAAAAAATAAACAAGGAAAAATTTGCATGCTTTTGAAAATAAGGTCATAAGAATTTCGAAGGCAACTAAGAATGTAGTTATAAAATTTTGAAATTCATGAAATCTGAATGAACAGAAAAAAATTTTTTTTTTTTCTTCCACTTTTCTTTTTGGATAATTCTGTTTCCTGTAATATAATTAGAAACAGGAAGTAAAAATAAACGTAGACGCTGTAAACTATATTAATTTCGAAATTTATATGTTTTCTTTTTTTGTGAAGTCCGAAAATTTTCGGAATTTTGGCATATGTTTGAAGAAGCAAACCATTTCTGATGAAATTGTGCCTTAAAATCCAATAGACTTATAACCCTCAAGACTGCATGACTGATCACTATTAATTGTAATTATACTTCGTTATTTTTTCAGGCTGTACTTTCTTATTTTTTAAAGCAATTTTTCTTTCTTCTTTTGCTTCTAATTCTAATTGCCTCCTTCTGTCTATAATTTTGCTACATCATTTATCTTTTACACTTACAACTAGTTTGAAATCCACCAAATGCATATATACTTTTGCAGTCCCGATTCGTCTACTTTTTCCAAATTTTTGCCTTTTCCAGTGCAGAAAGAAGGAAAACAGGAATGAAATTAAAAGATTTGGCAAATTTCCTCAAAATCGGTTTGAATAATTTATCCATTCATAAGAACTGAAATCTAATAATTGTCAACTTCTACAAATTATCTAATGCATGTTACGGTTCCCGAAAGTACGGGCTAACACAGTAAACTAAATTTCGAAAATTCCCACAATGAAATATTATGAAAGGTAGATTTTACCATGACACTATTTCAAAAAAGAAAAAGATGACTATACTAAGTCAGATTAGCAAAAAGAATAACACATCATACGAAGAGGTCTAGAAGAAACAACAAACATAAACTTTCATCACAAGGAAATTAGCAAATATTCAGCTTAATAATTAGCCTACATTCGAACATGAAAAATGTGCGGACTTGGTAAAATTATAGTTACAATTTTATTTCTTATTTAATTTTTAAAAATCTCCCCTCTCTTAAAAATAGTGCAGTAATAAATAACACGGTCTTTCATTCGCAGAAAACGAAAGCTTTTCATGCAGGATTTAAAAGGATTATGACAAAAAAAAAGCCGTTAAGAGCAGAATTTTATCATTAACAATGTATACCAATAAAATTTCATTTTCATTGTGTAAACGAAAATTTACCTGCAATTATTACCATTATGACACACAATGTTTGATCGATGAAACGAAGAGCAACCGGAAGAAGCAAATCGATGGCCAACTAAAAAGTGTGACCGACAGGAAGTTAAGAGGAAAACAGATATGGAAAACGATCAAAATGATCGATTTGGATAGATAAAGATAAAATGGATTATGCAGGGGAAATATCAGAAAGACCGGTTAACAGAAATTGTATTAAAAAAGATGGCAGGAACGAGAAAAGAGAACGGTCAGAGAAGCCGTTCAAAGAGCAAGAAGGAAAAGAATAGACCGGAAAAAAAAGCAATCAGCACGACAAAACTGATCGAAAAAAAAAAAAATTCGATGAAAAAAGAGAATAATACGAAAATATCGGATTGGAAGAAGGAATGGATTGATGAATGAGGTTGAAAAGCTGACCGAAGGAGAAGTGTAAAGAATTGATCCTTCCCACTGATGGTGAATCAGAGGAGAAAAAATTCGCTTAAAAAGATTAATCGGAATAAACAACGGGAAAGAGTACAGGAACGGAACTGTTCACCAAAACACGATCCATCCACATATATATGTATATATGCTTGCAGGAACAAAGTGAAGCTATATGAAGGAACGAAAGAAGGAACCGGAGGAAAACGGAAACAACCGAATAAACTAAGCAATGAGGAAAACAAGACTTAATCGAAAGACGTAACTGGACTGAAGGACCGAAGCGTTTCGTACCTCCTCTGGTACGTTTTCTTTCAAAATGAACAACTACATTCCGATTGTTTGTCTCACGTAGTGTCTATAAAGACTTGAGACATACGCCAGAAGTGTCCTACACGCGAATTGTTGCTCAAGCGTTTATCAGCCTGGTAAGAAAGCGTCATTCAGAATTACAGCGGAACTCGACATTATTCTCGAAAATAACCAAAAAAAAGAGATCCGGACAAGAAATTTCACTGCGTCCTTCAAGCTAGCAACTTACTCGCACGTGGTGAAATGATCGATTTTCGCTTCGAAATCGCTCCGTACTGAAGAGCCTTTTATTTTGGAAGTGATTTTTGCGCACGTCCACGTATTCTACGTGAGGTAATCTAAGCAAATGGTACCAAAAGCACTGTTCAGAAGTCCTAACGAACGAACGAGTGATTTCTGAGCAGCTGGATTTCCCGCGGGCCACAATCCTGATTTAATGATGCCATCGTGGGATTTAACCCGTTAAAAATTCTCCATTCCCCATTGGAAATATGCAAGTTGTAATGGGGGACGCCATTCATGAGGGCAGGTTTCAAGCGTCTGGGCAATGATTTACACCAGATATGTACGGTTTCCCACGTCAGGAATTCTGTAACCTGACGTGTGGCAAAAGCACTTCGAAGAAATCCAAAGTGGCGTCACATGTGGGAAATCCGGATAGGTACCACAAAGGTAGTCATTTTTTGTTATCATGAATTTGCTAAAATGAAGATGATAAGTAAAATCTACCGCAAAATGTAGGTATTATACGCGAAACCACAATCTAAATACGTGCAGTAACCTTGATTAAATGTTTGTAATAATGTCACCCAAATACATTTGGAATATTATTAGAACTAGACTTTTATATCCTGCTCTAACGACTTTCACTGTTAAAGAAGTAAATGATTGTGACATTGTTAGGTGAAGCGTTTGTGACACGGTAGTACGAACGAAATTATAGGGACATTCATGACTTTGATGCAAGCAGGCGTATTGTTAATTTAAGAAATTTCTTTCTTAATTGTACGCCGTTAAGAGGTCATTTTCACATTCTTAATTGATTTCCACATACAAGAAAAAAGGAATGAAATAGGAAAGTGTATACTTATCACTTTTTTATATTTTACGTAAATATCACGTAAAGTGATTTGTGTAATTTCATGTATGTAGATGCCATAAATAAAATCAGGCTGCTGCAGGAGTTTGTTGAACAATGAGTGATGATGGTGGCACGATAAACTCAAAGTTCGAGAAAGAAACGGATGATTTGGAGGTGGCATTAATGACGGATTCGAATTCGGATGAAAAAAAGTCTATTTTTACGGAATATTTTAAACTTTTGCCATAATTGTGTGAAAAATTACATATTTTTTAAGGTGTAATGGCTGGCATAATGCATATGAAGAAGTGTGATCAGCAGCATGCTAATGAGTAATACTGTGTACTTTGTATTTTCTCTGATTGTACTTTGAGTAACACTGAGTTGACAAAATATTAAAGCTTATTGTAAGCCATGCTAAAATGAAAAATAATCAGAAATATGATATTGCTGTAGTTCAATTTAAAGCAAACCTCATTGATAGCTGTGGTAAGCAAGAAATACTATAGGACTTGTTTAGATAGCGTCATCTGCGCTCGGTGCATTCCATATGCAGCCTCTTTTATGGTTTTTACATTTAGTTTATCAAATACAAGATGATTATGCATAGGGAGGAATTAAAGTAATAGAGATTTCAATTAGGTTCAAAGTAGAACATATTATAAGTAGGTAACCTTTTGTCAACAAGAAGCCATTTTTTCCTTTTACCAACTGAAGTGACTTCTGGATATGAGTGATAAAATCAAGCGGAATAATTAAATATTAAATCGTAATTCTTTAAAAATTTCATTGTAAAAATATTCTGATTGATGTACCTATGATGACGGATCACATTAAGAGTGATAAAGCATTATTAGTTGTGCTCTATAAATGTTTCGGTTTGCAGATGCGTATATGGTGGATTCACGAATGAGGCTTATGAGGAGTTAGTTCGTTATCATCGTAACAAAGAAATTCCGAAACGTCTTCAGGGTCATCTGAAGCATCGTATAGATTGCTTCAAACGAAAAGCTAAAAGATTTCAGTTAATTGAAGGGACCGATCAACTTATTTATATCGGTAAATAAATATCCTGGTTTCATTACTTAATTCGTTTAATTCTCGCGGGGTATTTTTGGGAGAAGACGCTGGAAGATAGTGAGGAAGTGTTGTTGACTGGATAAAATTCTTTTTAAATGACTAGATGAATATCGTCTATCATGTTGTTTGGAGATTATCACCCTGTGAATAATTCTGGAGAAATTCTCCTCTAAATGTTTGAATTATCAAATGATCTTTTTCTGGTTATTGTGGACATTGTGTTTTAAAGTTAGGTTTTTTTCATGGTTTTAGGATTCAAACCAGATCATTCAACAGTGGGGCAATTTGTTGTGAAAAAAAATGAAGTTGAAAAAATCCTTACTCAAGTATGTGATCTGCTTTTTCCACAAATTATCGATAACTTCTCACCATAAAATGTGGAATTGTCGGTAAAATTAATCCCATAATACTATTTATGAATTCTTAGATTAAAGTTAAAGTAATTGAAGATCTCGATTTCGAAAAATCTGCGATTTTTCGATTCCAGTACTTTCATCGTCATGAATACAAATGTTCGCCGAAATTTTCGCCATTTTAGGCTCATTTGGAATCAAATCATGGTGGGCTAAATGCTACACGTAAAATGGTTTCTACAAAATTTTATTGGAATTCAATTACAAGTGATGTCGAACAATTCATTAAGCAGTGTCCACGTTGTCGTATCACACGTATGCGATATGTCGCATCCAATAATGTCCCATGGCGTAAAGGCGGACGGTATGGAGATATTTACACAGTATGTTGCAGTGTTGATTTTTAAGAATTTTGAATCCTTAATTCACTGGATGTTCTTTTTCAAGGATTCTGTAGCAGTAATAAGTGTTAAAAGTAAGTGATTAATGAATGGAAATTGAACTAGAAGGAATCTCCGCCCTGTCTCTGATTTGGTTTTGAGCTATTAAATAATTCTTCATAGGTCTCAGAAGAGAAAAAGAAATAGTTATGATTATTTAATCACAATTACGGTTATAGTTGCTAAGAACACGAAAGGATATTTAAAGTGGATACAGTAATTTCCAATTTGGAAATAATTTATAACCGTGGATTTCAGGGCAATTGGGATGGAAGCGAAGATGATTATGCAGTTGCTGGTATGACTATTTCTTACCACGTCATTTTTCCATTTTCTAAGCAAAAATAAATACATCGGGACTTGCCTAATACGCTGTAATAATGAATTACGAATTTAATGTCATTCGTTTAAAATTGGAATTTTTTGCTTGAGATTAAAATTAAGTATAGTGAAAGCCATTGTAAAATTTTTCAGACCGTCCATACAATCGAACGTGGAAATTTTCACGAAGTTTAAATGGGAGTGAATATGCCGGATACTCACCTGACAATGAGCTCGGGGTACTTCTTCCATCCTGGAAGGTATATTTTGCGAGCCTCTAAATTTTAGGAAAAATTTGCAGATCCAAAAGCGACAGTAGGTGGATGATATCATAGGTCTCAAATATATCTTAATCCATAGGTCATTTTCATTGGATATTTCCAAATGTTGTAATCAAATTTGTTGTTTTTCATAGTTTTCTTAGTTAGTAGTTTGGGTGACTGTTAATTTTTTATAAGGTATTGTATGAATAAAGTGGAAGATAAATTCCAGCACGACAAGTCTGGAAATGATGTACTGATTGCGGATGAAGTGACAAATGAAGATATTGACATCGAAAATGACACGGATGAACTGGGTAAGAAAATTCCAAAATTACCTGTGATGTTTTTTTTTTCTAATTAAAAAACTATTCTTCCATTAGTTAGTTATTAGAGTTTTGCAATATTTTGGGGATTTATCTCTTGAGATCACTGATTATTTTTCTCAGGGAAACATCGTTTCGGTTGAAACAAGATAAATATGTCATTCATGAATTGTTTGCATTAATAAAAAGCAGATAAATGATTATGAAGCATTTTAAAACTTATAGGTGCTACTGAAGGGAGGATTGATACGCAGATGTTGCTGCCCCAGTATTTTCGCGTCAGACCTTCTCAGCCTGCCTACAATAGATCACATCTTGCGGAATGGATGGAAAGAGAACAAGTAAATTTATCTTGCTTTAACAACTAGTTGCGACTTCTATATTATAACTACTGTTGCCCTTGAATGCCTCGCAAAATACTATATGGCCCTATCTTTTCATGCCGCGTACAACACGGGATTTCTACATCTATGAAGTTTGATTGTGCATTCCGGCCTACTTATTGGCAGTCTTGATTAGTTATATTATCTATTTCATTAAGAAGGTTGCATTTGTAGTTCTAATTTTTTTATATCATAGTTAAAAACTGTTTCTTCGGGTCTTACTGTAATGTGATTCCGGTGCTTCACTAATATTTCAGGTGCTTGATTATGATGACTCGTATGGTAACCCAGAAGAAGCATATTATGAAGATGATTTTATTGTTGCTGAAAATATGGCAAACATTGCACAATCAGCAGCTGGCGAAGAAAGATTAATTTCAGAAGAAAGTTTGGATGATAGCGTGGACAGGTAAAATACACTTCACTTCGGTCTTTCCTATTGAAATAGATTTTGTGTCCACTTTGTACTAACTGTACAAGATGAAGAGCAAATATAAATTCTATGTGGATTTTTCTGTTTGTGGAGAATATAGAAGCTGAAGAGGTTTCTCTGACAAACGGAGATGAAAGAAAACCTCGTATTATTCAAGAAGGCATTGTGAGCGGAGGGAGACTTGGTATTCAAAACTTAGAATATTTATAGTTGTCATGAGAAAGTTTAATTACATTTCCTTATTCCGGCTCTCTTAGTTTGGCCCGAGATCACAGAATGTTGAATTGGATGTTTAGTTGAAAGTTTCATATAGTCTATTTCAAGTTAAATCGAGGCCTTTCCTTCAGCACCGTGCGTGTTAATTGTCTTTGCCTTCTGTTTAGTTGCGTATTTCATTGAATGCTTGATTTTAATGAGGAAATTTGAGCATTGATGAGCTACGCGGAAATCTTTTTCTTTTTTGAGGCCTAATGCAACAAAAACTGCTGTGTATAAAGAAAAATTGGTCGAAGGTGGTTCAGTTAAACGAAGATATGTAGAAGATGGGCGTGAATATGTTATTGAAACAGACAGAAAGTATTTTATGGTTGAAGCAGAGCAACTCCTCCAGCTTTTTAAGAGGTTCAGTACTTTCAGTCTTAATGAGTTGAAAATCGATTTTTGGTCGAGTAAAGTCGCTAAGGATGATTATATTCAAATTTTTTGCCGATATATATGCATTTCGCTTTTCACTCATAATATCCAAATAACTGTGATTAAGATGCTCCGGATGCGGTGAAAAATTGAAGCAGGTGACGTTGTATGCTGATTCACCAATGCCAACGGTTGCGTATCAGTGCACTAAATGTGAGCAAACTGTATGGTTTGGGCAGAAAATGGATTAACTGCTGAACATGGGAACTTTCAAAATCGTATTGCTAAGTGCTTATTACTGAAAAGAAAATAGGAGAAAGCAATAAAATCCTGGTATGAACTGCAGACCAGACAGATATGCTTATGGTTCAGAAGATTTTTTCAAGATAAAATTTTTAATTATTTTGAGGAAGTGGATTTAGATTTGATTTGATCTCTCCTATCACTCTCAACTTATTCACTCATTTTTTAGTTTTCATGTTATGAATTGAATATAAAGGGAATTTTTTAAGTCGTTTCCAATTGATATTATCATTTTTTATATTATTATTTTATTATTGTCATTATTTGTTTTGTAAGAAGTTCGATTTTCCCTGACTGTTCATAATTGTTTGTGACTGAAATTTTTATTATTGTATGTACAAACAGCGGCATGCAAATTCATCAGTAAAGTTGTTTGTTTGCTTGTCAAGACGTTGATTTACTTGAATATGGATTCAGTTTAAGCCTAAACTTAAGCAATTTCTTGGGAGGAGATTCATGAAGTGTAAACTTGTAAACAGGGAGAAAAGAAGGAATAAACTTTTCTTTATCAGAGAGATTTGGGGACACGTTTCAATATCGAGATCGAAGTGTTTGAGGAGAAGTGCATAATAAAGCAGGTAGGTTTGCGGGTGGGCAGCAGCTTTGTTCAAATCCTTCCCGGAAGTTACGAAATGTCTTGTGAGTTTTATCGATTAAATGTTTATTATTTTAACTATCAAGTTCTGTGATTTTTTCTGGAGCATTTCATTCTGCAGTGCTGCGAATGTTCACTTACTGCTCATAATTGTTGGTATCTTTATGCTAATATGTGGGGAATTTTGAGGAACATGGCAGATCTTCTCTTACAGATTTTCAGGAATGGACATAAAAAATGTACATATAGTACAAGGGATGAATGCAGATGGCGTGCAGCATGCAGGAATTCAAACGACTCAACGATTATCGCCAGATTGTTTGCAGCAAGAAAATGTAGGCGATATGCGGCAACAAACAGCACAGGATGCAGGACAGATATTTGGCGGTACAAGAACAGTAACTGCTGATGCGATCGCTGAGAGTCAAGCGGTTTGTTCAAAATTAACAGATGCAGGTGCAGCAAACAATCCAGTAGATGGGAAAATTTCGAGTTTCCAAGATTCCCAGGAACTTGGAACCACCACCTGGCAAGATGACGAGCATGAGTATGAAACACAAATGAATTTACTCAAGTATGCTGTGAAATTTTTGTAAACTAATTCTTCAGTTTCAAATATGTCAGCAAATCTTAATCTAAGATTACAGGATGTATGCTGACCATTTTAGCGAACCAAATTTGGCTTTTTTATGTTCTGCAGTATATGGCTATGTTTGATCTCGTCTTTTAAATCTACTTTAAATCATAATATCTTGTGTTTGTTTTAGTGAGGAGTGGAAAAGACCAGAAGTGAATAAGGTTATGACTGAATTGCTGAATGGTGAATTGCCACTCAATGAGGCAGCTGATCAGATATCAGTTATTCTTGGCCATGAAATAACGATAGCATCAATACAGAATCGTGTTTTACACTGTTCAGGATTCCAGCAATCAAAAAAATTAAATAATGAGCAAGAACGTGAAGATGATAGTGAGAGTGGCATAAATACCGTGGAAAAACATAAACTTGCTGCAAATAAGCTAGTTTTCTTTCCTAATTTTTCTTATGCCGACTTTTGAAATTGAAATTTACAAGAAAAGAGAGTTGTAGTTGACTACTAAAAGGTGAATTACCATTCACTGTGGCTCCTTGCCCCAATTTTTTGCAGTTTTTCAAGTTTTTTTTTCCAAAGTTTCCTTTCTCATATCTGACGATTGTAATAAATATGACTTCAAGCCGTTAAAAACTTTACTTCCTTAGTTTTAGATGACTTTATTGTTTTTAAATGAAAAGCGAATGGAGTGAGCTATGTCGTTCAGGTTTGGACCAGGACTTTATGAAGTAATACGGAATTTGCGTGGCAACTTGAACAATATAGCAATCAAGGAGCCACAAAGTAACTGCGTACGAATTTACCGTCGATCAACGACGCGTAATTACTACAGTTACTACCGTTGTTCAACTTGTGACCACCTATCACGACGTGAAGTTCAGGATGCTCATCCATCACCAATCATCAAAATGGTTCATGACAACATCGTTGGTGAACCATTTCCATCACATTATCCTGAATGTAAACCGATAACTCTGTCACAGCTGAGAGCTATGCAAGTGGATCGAGAAAATCGTCAGGAAGTGATCAATGAAATGCTTACACCCTTCGAAGCCTGGTCAAGGGTAAAATTAATTCATTTATTTTTATTATTCTGTTGCACTGCAGTGCTTAAAAAATTACGAAAAATCCAGAAAGATTTTTGACGACATTTATTTTGCAACCGAGCCGATTATTACCGAATTGTATTGAGATATTTAGATTTGGAAGATTCTTCATTCCATAAAGTTTTATCATATTTTACGTATTTTGAGGAAATAATTTCCATAGTCTTAATTTTAAGCTTATTTATATTTCTCACAGTAGCTGGCTATTATGTCCTTAACTATCTCTTCCCGATATGAGGTTTTGCAAAACAAATAAGAATGAATTGAGAGATAATGATGTTATAATTGCAGTTATTTATTTTAGACAATGAATTCTTTTTTTAGGGCCATTTAAGAGCTTTGCTAGAAGAAGCTAGGAAGGCTTCACAACTTGCTAGACAGCGTCCGCAATGGAAGAAGGTTAGGTGTAGGTCACGGAATGATAGTGTAAGTTTCTTTTTTTTTTGTGTTTCCGCATATTTTTTATTTCTGTTCATTTTTACCAAATGAAACAGTTGTATGTAATTTCATATGGGAGAAAATTTATTTTCAGGAAAGGAGTCTCTATGGAAGGCCTTATGGTGAAACACTAGTAAGTTACGAAGGTTAGTAACAGTTTATTTAGGCACTTTTCTTTTGAATCTCCTTGAAGAATTTTTAAAAATTTTTGAAAACCTTATTTCTCTCATTCCTTCGAGTGTGCAAATCCAGATTTAAATCTCGTCTTTTTTTGTTCCTGGAAATCTAAGCGAATCAAATTGTCGCTAAATTTCAGAAAAATTACGAAAGAGATTGAATGAGCAGATAAAACGTCCAGATTCCTGTTCAAGTTCAGTTATTTCAGAACGATTTGGCGCTCAAGTCAATTGATTTTATTTTTTCATATTTTAAGCACTCCTCAAAATCTTCGATTAGATGTATCTGTAACACAAAAGTGTGATGTTTTTGTATGGTGGTTATATGTGACCACTTTGTTTCTTTATATTTGGCTTGCAGAATTTCTTTTTAATTTCGTGTTATATGGGTTATTGTGAACATTGAATTCATTTGTTTGACTGAGGGTTGTTAGGCATTGGATCGATGAAGTCGTTTTCTCTACTACTAGGAAGAATATTTAAAAGGATAGCATTGAATTTTAGTAATATTTTAGTGATCAGGAATTCTATTGTAAAGGATTTTTAGACGCCAACAGATGATGAATGGTCAATTATACGACGAAACCAGGATTGCTCTGCCTTCATAACGGATGAATCTCAGTCTTGTACTTTTTAAAATTCTTTTTTCTCATTTATTATATGGCATTATATTCTGTTGAAATATCACACTTGTTTATTGAAAATCTTTTTATGCTGATAATGTCTTTTATCGGTTTCTATTTTATTTGTATCGGATCTCACCGAAGTACCGGATGCGGATGGTTTGCTATCGGAGGAGAGAGCACACATTAAACAGTCATCTGTTCCAATGGAAGTTACCACTGAAATGGTCAGTGTCTTTTTTATTTTACTTTATAGCATTTATTTTGCGTGCTTTTCTCTTACATTTACCTTTTCTTATTTTTTAAATCTTTACCACTTTCTTTGCATGCTTTTCGCTTAATTTGCTTCTTCAGTGTCTGAAATTTCCTTGATACTCTTTGCACTGCTTAGTTATGCAAGAGGATAATTTTTTTAGTAAGTGGAAGGTGTAGTTTCTAAAAAGAGTGTTACTGAGCAGCCTAGCTAAAACCTAACTGATAGTCTTTCATGATGACTTCAATATCAAAATCAAATAAAGAGATTCGTCCATTTATATATATATATATATATATTTTTTAAGAGAGTCGGGAAAGTCTCTTCTGCTTCAAAAGATTCAGAAGAATCACTTAATGATTCTGCTGGCGTGAGCCAAATAACAGTGAATGATCAAACATCATCCTGTGAAAATGGGACAGAAGCAATTTCTTCAGTCGGTATCTATGCAGGGTATTGTTTATTATGTTTCATTATTCTACGGTCAAGGCATACTGAATCAATAAAACGAATTAATTTGTAATAATGTAATTTAGTAATCCCTAGAAACACGGAGATAAGTTCACCTGGACCGGTGATTGTAGTCCATTTTTTTCTAATGTTGTCATCAGTGTCTGAATCAAAATTACCTTCAGAATATCGAAGGCGCACACACGTAAAGACCTTCGAAGTCATGCTAATTTATTAACAGACGATACTGGGCGAGGCGTAATCAGGGAAACTAGTAGAAAATTATTTATGGTTGACGATGACCATTTATTAAAGCTGTTTCGAAGGTTCCTTTTCTCTTAAATTACACTTATTTTATGCATATTCTAAGGTCATATAGAGACGTGTAGAAATGAGTCTTAAAGTTTTCGTTGCAGGTTTCAAGATGACTTATCAAAGTCATGTTGAGC
>RCAB01000700.1:0-25563 GCA_003640385.1 Setaria digitata | reverse complement strand
TGATGTGTGCCGCTAACTGGCTCATCTCCTCCACCACCTCCTCCTCCCCCTCCTCCTCCTCCCCCTCCTCCTCCTCCTCCTCCTCCTCCACCTCCTCTCCCATCTTAAAACAATGTCGTAAATTTTTTTTTTTTGTTGTCAACTCAGTAAACTAGGCTGATGAACCCTTCCCTCTCCCCTTTGGCCCCCTCTTTTCTCGATAAGTTTTAGTCATTTTAATATTTGAGTATCAAAAAAAAGAAATGAAAAAAACTTTTTCTAAATAAAGAAAAAACGAAAAATAAATGAAAGAATGAAAAAAAAAAAACACTTCATAATGCTTAGTCTCAACTTACTTTTTTTTCCTTTCTTTTTTGTTTTTAAACAGCAGCAACAACAAAAACAACAACAACAACAACAACAACAACAATAACAACAACAACAGCAAGAGCAGTAGAAGCGGTAACAGGAACATTATAGATTACTAGATTTTCTGCTTAATTTATTAAAAAAAAAAAAAAAAGAAAAAGGAGACAGAGAGGGAGAGAGGGAGAGGAAGGAAAGAAAGAAAGAATGTGAAAGAAGAGGAAAATTCAACTTTTCAAATGTGAAATTTCACTTTTTTTTTTCATTTCAATCCATTCTTCTTTTTTTTTTTCACCTTATTTCTGAACTCTCTCTTCCTCTCTCTCTCTCTCTCTCTCTGTCTCTCTGTCTCTTCCTATCTCCATACCTCATCTCTTCTACTTTACCTTTTTAAGTCTTCTTTTTTAAATGTATCATTAAAGTTAAAACCTGATTTGTGCTATTTCAAAACACCCATAATGATTCTGATTATTTATTATGACTTGAGCTTTTTTACTTACTCACTTTCTTTCTTTCTCTCCTTCTTCTCCTCCTCCTCTCTCTCTCTCTCTCTTCCTCTCTTTTTCTACCTTTATTATCAGTATTATCTGTTATAATCACTTATATACATAACATATAAACAAATTCTATTTTTGAATTTAAAATTTCTTAAATTTTCCTTTTCCCTTTTTTAAATTAATTTTAAAACAAACAGTACTATGAATTTAATTAATTGATTTCAAAACAGCATTACNATTTTTGAATTTAAAATTTCTTAAATTTTCCTTTTCCCTTTTTTAAATTAATTTCAAAACAAACAGTACTATGAATTTAATTAATTGATTTCAAAACAGCATTACGAATTTAATTAATTCTAAAATAATGCTATAAATGGGAATGGAATAACTTGATTTATTTCATGATAAATTTCAAACTATATAAATACCGAAAGATGCAACAAAAACAAAAAAAAATAGAAAAACAAAAAAAAAAAAAAATCAAAACTGATCAATGAAAGAAAATTGCATACCTCATTGGGAGATTAATGAACAGGAGCTAATTAATGAACAACAGCTACAAAATGTATGAACGGATGATAATTTTTGTGAAAAATAAAAGCATAGAGTACATTTTTAAACTAACTTCCTCCAAATGATGTCATCACTTTATCATTTACTTATCATTAAGCTAACTAATTAAACTCTATGTACCTCTCTGTTCATCCTTTTTTTTTTCTCGTTTTATTTTTTTCTTTTTTAATCTTAACACTAAAATATTACATAATCTTATCTTTGATTTTTTTTCTTTTTTTTAATAAATTAATGAGGATAGATCTGTTTTTTTTGCCATTTTATCTTTCTTTCATCCTTTTTTTTTTTTTTTCACTCTCTCTCTCTCTCTCTTTGTTTTTCCTCCTTTATGATTATCATGATAATTATCATGATAATGAATGATGACAAGAAATGGAATGGAATAGATATAGAAATATATAACTCTATCAGAATATTCAGAACCATCCATTAAAGCCTATAATAAATACATATAATCTTAAAGAGGGAATCGTTTCTAATCTGAAAAGCGATAATTTACGACATTTTTTTTTTCTTTTATTTCGCATCTTCCTTTTCTCTTCATTCATCCTATTTAAGCTCATCGATGAAATTGACGAATCTTTCTTCTCTCTCTCTCTCTCCCTCTCTCTCTCTCTCTCTCCCTCACTCTTGCATTCTTTCTTCCTCAATTTAATTCATTTCATTTCATTTCAGATTTGAGGCAATTTGATCAAGACAAAAATTCGAAATTATTCATTGAAAAATTCGTTAATTTATCGAATTTTCTCACTTTTCCTTACTTTCTTACGCACTCAAATATATAAAAGTATACTTATCATATTTCTTTTTTTTTTTTTTTTCTCTCAATATTTAGATTTACATAAAGATAAGATATCATCATGCAGTAAAGAATCTTTCATATCATTTACGTGGAAAGATCGATCGATCCTTCATAAAACAAAGTATATCCACGTTTCATTTACGTGGAAAAGTAGATGATGCTTCCTAAAGCACGTGTCATTTACTTAGAAGGAATTTTTCATCACAGAACACAAAATGCTCATCCTTCACGCAGCACATGTTATTTACGTGAAAAGATCGATCGATCCCTTCACAAAGCAGAGAAAGAAACCATCCTATATCACGTTTCATTTACGTGAAAAGATGACAAGAACTTTCCTACAGTACGTGGAAAGATGAGGGTGAGAGATAGTGTTACGCTCTCTTATTTTTCATTTTTTGTCCATTAATGAAAATTTTTGATGAGCGATAACGATAAATACAGTGCAACAACAACAACAACAACGTCAAGTCTGATAATAACTGCAATACTGATAGTGAAACAATGTGATAATGATAATAACTGCATCACCGATAGTGTGACAGCGTATTGATAAAGACGATTAATGATAATAATAATGGCGAGATATTGATGATGACAGGAACTGCAATACTGACAATAACATTGTGTTAATGATGAAACTACAGCACTGATAATAGTAATAATATGTTGGTGATGATAATTACTGCAATAGTGATACTGATAATATATTGATGATAAAAGTAGCTGCAGCACTGATAGTGACAGCGTACTGATGAAGATAATAACTAGTAACCTCAATGGCAATACTGATAATGATATTAACTGCGGTACTGATAATAACTACCGTAATATAGTGATAGGAGCCACGAATACTATTCCAAAAATCTCAGTAATTTATGCAATCTAGACTAAAAACTACACCTATAATTTGGATGAAGTGTAGTGTGAAATAAATGGTGGATTATGCGAAAAGTGCATCCAACAACACATTATATTTAATCCTTAATGAAAAGAAAAAAAAAAATTAATTTTTATAATTTTATCCGAGAAAACAAAGACTACTTTTCAGTCTATCATTGTTTCACCTTAAAAAGTATATTTTTGCTCTAATTAGTCATTCATTTATTTGAAATGGAATTAGTATTACTTTAGAAAGGTTATGGTAGTCTCGTAGAAAAAAAAAAGAAAAAAAAAATTACAATTCAATAGGATACATCTCATAAATATGTGTTGTGTAATATGAAAATATCATTGTTAAGCAAGAAACTACTGTAGAAGCAATTGCTTTAATCAATGATTTGATATTGTTATCGCTTCAGTTATTGGTCAAAGGTCGAGCTGTTAAATTTTACATTCAAAAATTTTGATACTTTCCGGAACTTTTTCAGTACAAATACTGAGAAAAGAATAAAAAATAAGAATGAAATTATTAAAGATAATAGTGTTTGTTTTTCTTCCTTTTTTTTTTCAGATATTATCACTGATAAGTTATGTGATTATTATATTCATTATTATCAGCATCAGCATCAATTTTTCAATGAATGTTAAATAAATTTACACATATAATTATGCATTACGTAACTACTTGATTAGACAATTATTGAAGTTTTTTAAAAACAAATATTTGACAAAATAGTCTAATAACATTACTTCATTGGCAAATAATTGAGAAAAATGATTTCGATAAATATTACTTTAAAAGACAAATAGCTAGAAAACTAATTCAGGTCAAAGTATCTAGTATAATTTACTAATGCTATTAAAAAGATTGCTTCAGTGTTGAAAACCAGTCACTTTTTAACGAGAACTATTTTACAAATTTTAATTTTAATAGTGAATATTTGGCGATATAGAACAAGTAAGAATACTTTTAACGGTAAATAATTAGGAAACTAATTCAGAAAGAAATTACTTCGAAGGTGAAAATTTTTATTAATTAAGTAGTTAAGTGAATAATTACTTCAAAGATAGAGGAGCCAGTTTTTGACAAAACTAATTTACAAACTTATTTTGGAGGTAAATATTTTGGCAAAATAATTTCAAATAAATCCACTGAAAATAATACCACTAAAGCTTATCAATTTTCAAACTATTAGATTCAGATCTCATTTTTTTTCTCTCTCTCTTTTCTTTCTCATATAATTTTCCTTTTCTTATTTCTAGCTAAGAAGAGAAAAGAAAAAATAAAATTAAAAAAAGAAAAAAAAAAAAAAAAAAGAAGGTGAATACAATATCTTCAATATGGATTTTCCATTTATCATTGGCTTTCTGCATATATATTTGAAGCTATTTCACTAATGAGACCACAATCATTACCATATTTTAACACATATCATATCATTTTAATTAAGAAATCTTCCATTCTTATGATTTATTCATTATTTTAATTAAAAAGCCTTCCATTACCGTATTTAACACACAACTATATCGCTTTTTTTTCTTTTTCATCATTTTAGTTGGGAAGTCTATAATTATCTGAACATATCATATCACTGAAAAAAAAAAAAAAAAAATTCTCCTTGCTAAATTATCTTAGTGAAGAAAATTTCCTCTGTTATATTTAGGACATATCATTTTGACCATCTAATTTTAAAAAAAAAAATCTGCTATTATTTTAATATTTTTTGATTATTTTAATCAAAAAGTCTATCTTTGGTAGATTTAGTGATAAATTTCAAAATTACCGTATCTAGCATATACGGTAGTTTTGAAAGTTTTAATATTGAGATCACGTCATTTCTATCATTGTGATTAAGAAATTAATTATTACAATGTTTAATGCTTCTCCCTTCATTCTCATCATTTAGCAAATTTACTATCATTATCAATCACATCAATTAATTTCAGCCTAGTTTTACTACATACAACATTCGTATCATTTCATTATAGTGATAATTTCTTCTATAATTTTAATTAAAAATTTTTACCATTACTATGTTTAATTCATATCTTATTCATTCTTATCATTTTAAATAGAATTCTTTACCATTATTGCATGTAAATCATTTATAACATGCATTAAAAATAAGCTATCATTATAATGTGCCTATCATTTTAATCAAGATATCTGTCCTCATTGGACACACTCACTCATTACCGTATTTAGCACTTATCTTTTTATCACTCCAATTAAACTATTATATATACATATACAATACAATCCATTAACAATTTCAATTAAAAATTAAAAATATTTGTTCATTTCTTTCTCTTCCTTATTTTCTAATATATTTATATTTATATTGACAAGTCTCATTTTTCGATAAAATTGTATTCATTTATCTACATTCATTCATTCATTATTTATGCATAAATTAAGTCGTTTTTTTTTTAATCTTATCTTAATTTTTTAGAATTTTTGTTTCCTTTTTTGTTTTGACTAAAAATTTGTTGAAAATATACTGCTGATAAAATTAAATAACAGAAATTTCTAATTTCTTCTCTTCAAATAACAAAAATAAAACTTAATTACTCTTTGATAATGTTGCTATACACCAAAAAATTTATTAAGGGCAAAAAAAAAAAAAAAAATAAAAAATAAACGATTAAGCAAAATTTTATCATGATAAAGAGGAAGAAAAACGAAAGCAATCATAAAAACAATGTAACTATGAATGTAATTTAACGATGTAAACTTGGCAAATTATCGTATCATTAATATATCCCATCGGTAATTAGCCGAGCGATTAGTTTATTTACTCATTGTGCAAGATGATAAAAACAATGTATGTGCATAAATATTAATCGCTATAAATATACATCGTAGTTTCGAAATTATTTCGATTAATAGCAAAACTGAGAATAATCCTACGGGAGGTATTTATGGCTAAATTATGACTTTAGACGAATAAATACCGTAAAATTTTTGCTTCAATTAGGAATAGAAAAAAAGAAAAAAAAAAAATAACAAAAAGACGAGGGAAAATTTTTTTTTTTTTTCTTTCATTTGTTTTGGCGAATTAAAAATAGAAATATTCAAAAAAAAAGAAAGGGAGTGAAATTTAACAAAGTGATAATGATTGATAAATAATTAAGTAAATATTATTTCATCGTAAAAATTTGATGAAATTTTATTACTAGGCAATGGTAATTTCTTAATTATTCCTTTTATGACAATTANTTTTTTTTTTTTTTCTTTCATTTGTTTTGGCGAATTAAAAATAGAAATATTCAAAAAAAAAGAAAGGGAGTGAAATTTAACAAAGTGATAATGATTGATAAATAATTAAGTAAATATTATTTTATCGTAAAAATTGGCAATGGTAATTTCTTAATTATTCCTTTTATGACAATTAAAAAAAAAAAAAAGTGATAATGATGGGGTTAATAATGAGTTATATTTTTCAACATTATCATTGTTATCAATAATTATTATTATTACTCTTATACTAAGAAAAGGATGTAGGTAAAATAAGCGAATGGCAATAATTATTAATGAATTGATAACAATGACTGATAAATAATTAAGTGTTATTTCATCCTAAAAATGAAGTTTAGTGAAAGAAAAATTTTAGTGAAGACAATTACGATCTTTATTATACTCTTTCAATTATTTCCCTTGTAATAAAAAAAAAAAAGATAATAACAATAATTCAATAGTAATAAGTAATATTTCTCTATGTCATCGTTGTTATTATCATTAATATTAATTATTGTTGTTATTACAATTCAATGCTAAATCGTAATAGTAACATTAGGTTCAAATATTTACAGTGCTTAATAACAATGGTGATAATTATGGTAGTAAAAATATTATATGAATATATTCAATGATTTTGTTTTGATGAAAACAATTTTTTTTTTTTTTTAGATAATTACAAAAATGCCGAGGAAATTATTTCAGAGAAAGGTAAAATATTTCAATGAAAATTGAAAATTTATTATTTTTTCTAAAATGTTCTCTCAAAAAAAAAAAAAGAAAAACCGCCCATTTAAGAAGAAGAAGGATATTTTGGAAATTAAATTTAAATTTAAAAAAGAAAAAAAAAACAAATGAGTTTTAAAAGTTCATTTTAACTGGTTTAAAAATGAAAATAACGAATTAGATTTATCAAAAATGTTAATTTTAGCAAAAACTGTTACGTTTATTAGGAAATCTAACGGTGGCATCATTAACTTATCATATGTATTTTACATATACCATTTTTATCTAATAGAATTTATCCTTTTATCAGAAATATTATTATTAGCAAACAGAAATATTAGTTCGAGCTTTTAGTAGCTTATCAGAAAGTACTATCATCGACAGAAACATTCTCCCTAGCACAGGCATTATTACCATTATCATAATTATTACTTTTATCAGCTGTAGTAGTAGTAGTTTTATCAGAGCTATCACTTTTATCAAAAGTGTTACTTATGTGCGGGCATTAAATTCAGCAGAATTACTACTTCAAAAAAAAAAAAAAAAAAAAGAAAAACAGAAGCATCATCATTAATTATTGCCTTTTTTTTTTTCATCTCAGTTATGAAATCAATCAAAATGATTTTAATGGTCGAATTATCTTCAACTATAGATGCAGTATTTTTAAATTTCAGCAAATTAATATTAGAAAAGTGTTGGTTTTATCAAAAAAAAAAAAATACAATGCTTCTAACAAAATTATTCCTTTTTTAATAAATTAAATTTTAATTTGTGAAAAATAAAAGAAAAGAAAAAAAGGCACACAAATAAATGTTTCGCTTTAATCATTAACAAAAAGAAAAACGACCAAAAATGAGAATAATTGAAAGGAAATATTTCGTTTCATTTACTACTATAGTTTGAAAGTATCAAAAAAGTTAACGAGCAAGTGATAAAAGTAAAATGTGATAAGAGAGGAAAGAACTTTTTCCACAATGATTTGTGAGTTTGTTAAAACAATCATCGTATTGAAATTTACTTCCACAGTGGAAAAAAAAAAAAGAAAAGAAAAAAAAAAAGAAGGTTGAAACATACATACCGGAAGCGGTCTTAGCAGTATAAATACCGGAAATGTGCACATTCCGGTTAACCCGAAAATTCACATTCAAACATTCAAATTTTTTCTCTTTTCCACCCAATTTTCATTCTATTCATTGATTAATTTATAAATAACTATTAAATCAATCAACTGAAAAAGGATATCGAAGAAAAAAAAAAAAAAAAAAAAAAAAAGAAAGGGAGAAAAAAGGAAGAAAGGAAAGAGAATTAAACGGAAATAATAATTTGATTCCGTTTTTGAAATCGGAAAGCTAACAGCCATAAATATTTCACAGATGTCAAAACAGGCTAAAATGCCTTTCAGCAGCTTTTCTTCGATGATTTGGTTTCGAATTTTTTTTCGTTTCTCTTCTTTTCATTCCTTTTTCTTCATTTTTTTCTTTTTTTATATCAAAACATACTTGGATGGTTCCTATCACAATTTGATCCATGCTTATAAAATCGAATTATTTTCAATTTTCATTCTTTTTTTTTGATTTTATAAAATTTAGAGTAATTTTCAAATTTTAGAAAATAAACAAATTTTTTCTTTGCTTGTTTTTTTTTTTTTTCCTTTAAGAAATAACTAACGAAGAGCTAGATCGATTTAAGTAGTACTGATTCATCAACATTTTAAATCAGAAAGAAGGAGGAAGCTCATTTAAATCGTTACTGCTTAAAAATTGAGGAAGAACTGATGATAAGCAAAAAGTCATGATAAAGGGGGGGGGGGGGGGAGAGAGAAAAAAAGTACTAATTCATGATAAGAAGCTGATCAGTGATAAAGGATGGTTTATGGCAAGCAATAATTCGTATTAATAAATACTCAATGATGTAGTATAACACATAATAAAAAATAATTCCGTGATATGAAATAATAAATGATAATGAATTACTGATAATAATAGGGAATTCATGACAAGGAATGATACATAGTAAGAAGTGATAGCGAATAATTCATAATTAAGAAATAATTGATGACAAGAAATTATTAATGATAAGAAAGAATAAAAATTTCTGGTCTCTGTTACTGTGACAAACCATATCATACATACATTCAACCTAATTAAAATTTTCCAATTATTTATCATTAGACAATTCTTAAAGAAAACAAAAAAAAAGAGAGTCAAACAGTTGAGTAATAATAATAATAATTAATAATAATAATGATAATTCTTTAATAATAATGATAATAATAAATTAATGATAATGCGAAAAATTATGAAAGCAATTAATTTTACAATTAAATAAGATAAAATAAAAACGAAAAAAAGGAATGCTAAAATGTGCTGCAATTGAATTTAGTCTTTTTTAAAAATTAAATTAAATTTTTCTTAAAATTAAAACTTTTTCTTTTGGTGTAAATTAAAAAAAAGCCAAATAACGATGGCAAAACGATAAATGTATGTACTAAATGGTTGGCTGTTAAAGATAATAATTTATTGAACAATTCATTTCACATTAACAATGTGAACAAAATGGGAAACGATAATAATCGATCGTTTTAAAAGAAACAAAAAAGAAAAAACTTTTTTTTTAAATTAAAAAAAAAAAAAAAAAAAAAAAAAAGGAGAAAAAAAAGCACTCATTAAAATGTGAAAATAAAAATGCAAAAGAAAAAAGATAAAAAATAAAAAGAAATATATAGAAAAATGACGCAATATGAGCCATTGCTTAAAAGTTTCTTTTTCTTTTTTTCTTAAAAATAAAAATAAAAATGTTAAAGCTAAGAAAGTTTTGCAGCTATTTTTTTTCCTTTGAAAATCTTTTACAATAATAATAATTTAAATTTTTTCTTTTTTTTTTTGTTTAAAGAAAAATTATTGAAAATAATTCATTAAAAAATGAAAACAAAAAAAAAAAAAAAAGAAATTATATAACAAAATTTCTCACATTTTTTCGTTTTTTTTTTTTGTTTTTCGAAAATATAAAATGGATATAATTGTTATATAAGTTGAAGTGTATTTTAAATTACATACTTTTCTAAATTTTATTTTTCCTTTTTCTTTTCGAAAATATGAAAGTATAAAATGAAATTTAAAAAAATTGAAAAGTTGACTATTTAAGTATCTTTTGATATAAATATAAAGATGGAATTTTGAAAAGTACGAAACGATTTGTTTGGAAAATTATTTGCTAGGCAATTTAAAATAGCTAGCAAAATTAATGTGTGAACGAACAAATTTTTTCATTTATCACTTTCATTCCACTAATTATTTCAATTAAATTCCGCAACTGCTTTATCCCAAAATACGATCAAAAACTTTTTATCTGGATTTCATTTGGTCGGCACAAATTTCGCAATTATAAGTCGTTAATTAATTCAAAAAAAAAAAAAAAAAATTCATCGCGAAACTGTTAATTCGTCGATCAGATTCATAATTACTGGGAATATTTCTTAAAAAAAAAAAAAAAAAAAAATTAATATAGTTTGAAGAAATTTAAAAAAAAAAATTTCCTAAATTTAACGAAATTTTAGCGTTAGACTTATATTAACTACTGTAAGTGTTAGCTGTCCAATTATAAGCCGATAACTAATTAAAAAAGTAGTAATACTAGTAGTAGTTCATCAGCTGTTTAGTTGTTAATTTAATCATTGATTGGATTTAGGCTTGCCTACAGAAATATGTATGCATAAAATTAAATGTTCAAATAATTAATTTCATTAATTATTCGTGGCCAAAATTTCGTAAAATTTGAAGTTAGCTAAAAGAGTCTAAAAATTCAATTGAAACATGTAAGTTTGTAAAAATATATTCAAATACTATTTAGTTACCATTCATTTTCTTCCATCTTTTCTTCCTCCAAAATAAATTCGAATTTCAAAAATTTAAAATCCCACTTTCTATTTGCATAAATATATTCTTATGCGAACGAAACTTGAATATAATATTTTTCTATAATGAAAATATATTTTAACTAAGAAGAATTATTTGAAACAAAATGCTCAATGAAATCTTCGAAATATCACTTATTAAATTATTGCTCAAAAATTTAAATGAACAAAAAATGAAATATTTGACTGAAAATATTTGTACATTAGCGCCGTTGCTGTGAATTGCAAGATTTAAAAAAGAAATTATTTATATTTCACATTTTTTTCATTCTTCTTTTTTGTCTTTTAAATGAATGAATTATTTTGGAAAAAAAAAAGAGAGAAGAAAGAAAAAACCGCCAAAATTTTCAGTTTTTTTTTTCTCAGTATAAATTTTAAAACGTTAAAACTTCGATCACATTTGTATTTTATGCTTTATCATTTTCCTCGTTTTTTTTTTTTTTTTTTTTTTTTTTTTTCATTGTTACTATTTCAAATATAATACAATAACTAATAATGGAATTGTTTTCGAGTAAAAAAAAGAAAAATAAGGAAAAATTATGAAAATTCAAATTAAATTTCCAATATTTTTCAAAATTGCTACTTTTTTTTTTTTGCTTTTTGTTTTCTTTTTCTCTTTTAAATTATCAAATAATGAATAAATTTTTTCTTTAATTTTTTTCTTTTTTCAAAAAAAAAAAAAAAAAAAAATTGAAGAAAAAAAGAGACAAGAAAAAAGAAAAGGAAGTTTCTTTTTTTTTTTCTTTTTTTGAATAATTAAATAAAATAAATATACATAATATATATATATCTGTCTATGTCAATACTTTTCTAAATGAGCAGTAGTAGTAGTAGTAGTAGTAGTCGTAAGGCTGTTGTGGTGAGCCAGCTTGTGAACCGTAATGCTAGATTGAATTCTGAAATCCTGGAAGCATAAATAAATCAAGTTTTAAATCGGACAAGAAAGCGACAAGTCGGCGAGAAACAAGCAGATGATGAAGCCGAGAGCCGAGTGAGCCAAGAGCGGCATCGTCCCTTTGAACTGAAAATTTCACTCCTGAATTTTCAATTTTCCACTCATCAATGTAAGAGGAGAACAAAGAACGTCCTATGAAGCAAAATCATTTTGGTTCCATTTTCAAATTCTATCGATTACTAATAAAACTATTTTCGTAAAGGGATAGGAATTGATTTTAAATCAAATTTTATTAAATTATTTACTATTATTATTACTATTACTATTATCATTATTATTACTATTGCTATTATTATTATTGTTATTATTATTATTCCTATTGTTATTGCTATTTATGCATTGTTATTTTCTTGCTGTAAAATTATTTTTTATTTTTATTTTTTTTTAAATAAGAAAGGAAAAATTAAACAAACAAAATTCATGCAAAAAAAAAATAAACAATTAATTAATTAATAGAAAAAAAAAAGAGGAAATGAAGAAAAGAAAATAGAAAAATCGAGCAATTTATATTTGTTTCCTTCAGAAAAGTAAAAAAAAAAAAATAAGCGTTTATTGATAACTGACATAATAAATTTCAGAGACAAAAATTGAAATTCGATGGTTTTTAAAATTTAAAATACCTGATAATATTTATATATCCAGTAATATTTGTTATGATAAATTTCAGTTCCCATAATATATCGTGTATCATTTCTGAAAAAAAAAAAAAAAGGACGAAAAACGATCGCAGTGTTTAAAAAGAAACAATAATTGGTGAAATTAAGCGAAAAATTATCAGAGATTTGATATGGTTTTGATTTGATTGGTGATAATTCCGAAAATTTCCTGAAAAAAAAAATGAATGATATTTCATTATCATATCTTCGTAGCATTCCTGAGAATTGCTGGCGAAACAGAGAATGCGCAATTTATCATTATTATTAAAAGATAAAAAAAAAAAAAAAAAAAACCAAAAACAAAAATAAAAAATGAAAGAAAAATGATTGAAATTTAAAATTTCAAAATTGCATACAACGCCAAAATATATTTCCTTCAAATTTTTTCTTCTTCATTCTTTAGCTCGAAACAAATTAATTAAACTTTTGCAAAATTTTCTACAAATATAAAACAATTTTAATGTTTAATAATATTTAACAAAATGTTTTACTGTCAAACAATTCGCAATGAAACAAACAAACAAAATTTTCATTATTTTGCAGTGAAAATGTTTTATTGCTTTAGTCAGTTATTTATAAGAATTACAAGAAAATCTGAAAATTTCAATTGCAATAATCCTAAAATCTGAAATGAAACAATAATTTTCCAATAGCAAATTCAGTAGAAGACTTTATTAATCGAATTTCAGCATTTCTATTTCAGGTCCAGAACTATCATTCATTACAGAAAAATACAACGCCAAAATATACATAAGTCTTTAAAGATCTCTTAATTCACTGAACTATTAATAAATGATCTTACCAAATCATTTATTGATTAATTCTTAACATTCAATTCTTTAACTTGAAGAGACGAAAGTTCTTTCCTCAGTGTTAAAATTCGTCTTTATCAATTCTGATTAAAATAATTGATTACAGTTTGTTAAATTTACCAGAATATTCTGGAATTTTTTTTCGGTTACTTTTCAGTTACAAATTTATTAATAAATAAATTTATCACAAATTTATCCACTTATCACAAAATTTATCACGTTTTCGAATTTCATCCCAAAATGATTATTTGCATTGTGAAAAAAAAAACGACTAATTAATGATTATGCAGAGCACTTGTGATAATAAAGAAGAATGATAAGATGCGAGAATAAATTAATTTTATTCAGTATAAAATCAACAAATATTTCTTTGACTTTTGAAAATTATTCATTAAGCAAAAGTCATTAACAATTAATCGTCAATATTTATCAAGTAATTACCTTTTCTGCTCATAAGTTATCCAAAATATGACCTTTTCATTACCATTATCACAATCATCAGTTCCAATTGGCTTGATCACTTTTCCCTGCTATCATAATCACTACTGATATCTTCATCACTCTCTGTTGTTACAATAATCATTCCCGGCATTACTACAGTAATTATTTTAATACAATTGGTAGCTGAATCTTTAATAGATTTTTTTTTTTTAGTATCAGTAGCACTTATATCGCAAACTTTAGCCGAATCATTTAAATGATAGTGATTAAATTTTAAATTTAATTTATGTTATCAATTCGAAACCAAACAATCACTTCCAAATGGAATCTGATAAAATCCACCATCTGCAGAATAAACCATTTGGTTAGCGTTTTTCCATCGTCTAATCTTTTTTTTCACCACACCTAAAACTTTAGATGAAGCTAAGCAGCTAATTAATAGAAAGCATTTAATTAATTAAAGAAAAAAAAAATGAAAAGCTGCAAATTTCACAATTATTTCCATTCAGACATGGAAAACAAAATTTATAAAAAAATAAAAAGTTAAGAAAATAAGCATTATAAATCATTCTCAGATATGGTGATTTTTTTCTTCTCTGTTTCTTTGTTTTTTTTTTTTTTTTTTTTTTGAGAAATATATATGAAATCTAGTAATATTTAATAAAATTTGCACCTATATGACTATTACTTCTTGAAATATCTATTTCATTGATAATTGATAACATTTGATCAAGACACAATTTCTCATCATCAAATTTTTTCTACTGTCTTCTGCATTCTCAGTCTTGATAGCTCTCTTTTTATCATTTGATAGCCTTTTCAGCATTTCCTGCAAGAAGAAATCAGATGAAAATGATAAAAATTCCAATCTCGATAAATATTGAATGACTGAAAAAGCTTATTAATCTTCTATTTCTTCGAATTTTAATTAATTCAAAATAAAAAAAGTGAAAAAAAAAACATAAATGGACTTAAATGAAAATGAAAATCAGTACGGTATGATATTTTAGATTCAGATTCAGGATTCGTGATTCTAATTTTACGATTCAAATGCTCATAGTATCAGAAATTTTGATTTTTTATTAATTCTAAATTAAAAAAAAAAAAATGAAAGAAAAATAATAATTCAGATACAGAATTCAGAATTCAGATGCATATATAAATTGTATTCATAGTCTACGAAGTAATATCAAATAATTGAATTCTAACCGGAATTAAAAATCGAAGTCTGATATTTTCTAATTTTTAATCTATCAGAGATAGCTCAAGGAAAATTAATTTATAACAACAATTTATGTTTAATTTAATGCCACAAAATTTGAAATTTTAACAGTTTTGAATCTTCGCAATTAAATTTTCAATTTTCCAATTAAAAGGTTTTTTTCTCAAAAAAAAAAAGTTAGTAAGTTAAAATGGCTAATAGTATTATTCTGAATCAAGCAATTTTGATGAAATTCTAACAATTTTTGTCCAGCTAAAATTTTTGCAAAAATTTTTTTTTGTTAAAAGGAAATAAAACTTCGCCTCTTAATTCTTCTTTTTTTTCGCTTTAATTAAAAATTGAGGAACATCTGGAAAACTTTTGCTGAAAGGTTCTAGAAAAGGAAAGAAGTTAGTTAAATGTAAAAATTTTACAAGATACTATAAAAGGGTCGTTCATTTCTTTTTTTTTTGCGTTTTTAATTAAAATCAATTATTTTATGAGCAGTAATTTGCTGACTGTGGGAAAGAACACGCGAAGAAAACTTAACCAACCTAATTAAATTTATTAATTTGACTGGAAATTTCTGTAAAATTATACAAAAAAAAAAAAAAAAAACCAAAAACCAACTGATTTATTTCTATCAAATTGAAATTAAATCACTTTAATTTAGCTGTTTCAACTGGAAACTTTGGCAAAGTATAATCAAAAAAAAAAAGGACAAAGGAAAAAGAACTAATTAAATCACTTGTGGAAAATTATGATTAATTGTTGTAATTTAGCTAATTTGATTGGAAATTTTGCAAAATACAATCAATAAAAAGATGATAATAATAATGAATTCTCTTTTTTCCCTTCTTTAAAAAATTAAAGAAATAACAAAAAAAAAAAAAAAAAAAAAAACAAGAAGATGCGACAAGAAGTGAGAATTAAAATTTTTGTAAAAATTACAATTAAATCGCAATTTTTCTCCGTTTTTATTACTATGTTATTATTATTATTTTTTTCTCACTGAAAATATTATTTTTTATCAACTATAGATTTAATATAATGATCAAACAAGAAAAAAAAAAAAACGAATCATTTTCTCACTTATTTATTTTTCCTCTCATTTCAATCACTTTTTCTTTTTTTTTTTTTTTTGAAATTTTAATTGAAATATATTTTATATAATAGGAAAAACAGCATTTTCATGCTCATTTCTATTAACCTTTTAATTTTAACTAAAGTTATCTGACAGTTTTAATAATTAAAAAAGAAAAAAAAGCAAAAATTTTGTTTCACCCATAATCATTGTCATTGTTTTTCTTTTTCTTCTTTTTTTTTTTTTTTTTTTGAAGTTCCTCATACATAAATTTTTTCAATTTTGAACTGAAAATTCTTGAAGTCAATAATTCAGTGATTTGTTTTGAAATAAATAAATAATAATAATATCTTGTTGGCCTTTGATGTTGCCTCCATTAGAATGAGCTAATTGAGAGATGTTGAGGATGTGCTTCCGAATTTCTTCCATACACTATTAAAAAAAAAAAAAAAAAAAAAAGAAATAATCGTAACACTTTTAACTTTTCATTTCTCTCTTTCGCATCCTCATTAGATTACTAATTAACATAACTAATTAATACAATTCATTGCCATAAATGTTTTTAATTAAATAAATTCCTTTTCTTTCTTTTTTTTTTTTTTTTTTAGATAATTTTTTTTTTTAACCGAAAGAAATAAAAAAAAAAAAAAAAGAAGAAAGATTTTCTCTTTTGTTTTAAGGAAAAAATATGAAAGAAAATTGCTGAGTAATAAATGTTTGCTAATTATATTTTAAAAATTTTGCATTTCTTTTTTTTTTACTAACTTTTCTATAATTTACAAACTATGCATTAAAAATTTGTGCAATTTATATTTACAAAAAAAAAAAAAAAAAACAACTACGTACTTGCTTAGTTAAAAACTATTCCTAAAATATAATTGCAGTAATGCAAGGAATTTTCATTATTTAATTACCTGTAAATAGTCATTATACTCCAGCATTTATCTTTGCTAATTATGCGATATTTTTTTTCTTTTTTTAAATAAAAGTATATAGACAAGTATCTATATTACTTCCTCATTCATAATTTATATTCAGTAATTAAAAATTTACATTTTTGCTTAAAAATTTGCTACTTAATTACTGCTCATTTAAGCCAAATAAATATGTACTTATTTTGCATGCAAAATGAACATTAATTACAACATGTTAAAATTTAAACTTAACATATATTATAACGAAATTTGCAACTTAATTAGCACTCATTAGGTGATTTACTTCGAAGAAGTAAATTATCATTTACTCATTATCATTTACTTTTCGAAGAAATTAAATGAAAATGACTGTTGAATAAGCGATTGGAAAAAAAAATTTTTTTAATTAAAAATTTTTCTTTCTAGAATATGCGAAAGAATATTTGCGGTAAATAAATTAAGTAAATGATAATGTGATGACAATATCAACTATCAATGTTACCATATGTATTATCATTTTTATCTTTTTCAGTTGATTACGGGATAGTTTTTGCTTCAGAATTACACTAGTAGCTTTTTGTTGACCTAAATTGTATGCTAATCAGCAATAAAGCTTGATTCCGGGCAATTAACTAATTAATTGAATTAGTAACAGTCTAAAGCCAGAAAATGTGCAAAATTCTTGAAAAGTATTGTTTAACAGTCATTTTCTTAACAGAATATTGATTCCTTAACATGCAGAAAAATTAGCTATCATGCACAATCATTTAACTAAATTCAATTTTAAAAAGCCACAATCCATCTGAAAAAATTATGGTCTGGAAATATGAGCAAAAATGAATTATTAGTATAATAATAAATATATGAAAATGCATTTCAAAATTTGTACCTTAAAATTTCGGAAAATTCAAATTTGCTGTGAAAAAAAAAAAGTTTAAAAGTTGAATAATTGAGAAAATTTCTTGGTGTCATATAAAAAGTTAAATTTAAAACAAATCACACAATGTACAATCTATTTTTTCATATTTGAAATTTTTCCAAAAATTTTTATCAAATTTATTATCCCCTCATTGAGAATACATTAAGTTTAAAAAAAAAAAAAAGCAAAAAGCAAAAATTCGAATGAAATTTATTTGTGAGCATATTCTTCTTGCTTTTTTTTTTTTTTTTTTTAAATAATAATTTTCACAAATTAATCGGATAGACGCGCCGAAATAGAATTAACTTAAATTATAACTAAAAAGAGAGAAGAAGAAAAAGAAAGTAAAAATTCTTTGTTCCTTTTTTTTTTTGTAATTAAATAAAAAGTGAAAATGATTTATTAATTATGCTTTGTTTGATATTGAGATAAAAAAAAAAAAATGAATCTAATATAGGAGACAAAAAAGGGAATTAACTTTTTTTTTTTTTGAATATTTTTTTGAACTTAAAAAATGAAAATGATTTATGCAGTTACACTTTGTTTAGCGTTGAATTAGCACAGAAAAAAGGTATGAGTGAAAAAAGAAAAAGTTATTTGCATTGTTCATCACAAATAATGGAAATGATAATGATAGTTTTCATTTTCAGTATTTCATTGAAAAATATTTTCAATGTCAAAAAAGCAAAAAGATAATCAACATTGATAAGCTCCATTCTCGAAGTTTTTTTTTTTTCATCCCTCTAATTTATCAGTTAATTAGCAATCGAATTGCTATTGAATAAAATTCATAATATAATAATGCAATATCCAATTTAAATTTTTAATTGTTTTTTATTTTTAATTTGTTTTTTATATAGATAGTTATATAGATAGAAAAAAAAATACTATAATACTTAAACAGATTTATAATGATTACTATTATTATCATTATAAACTTTAGATTAATATTCTGAAATTGAGAATCTCATACAATTTCGTTTATTTCATAAAGAATTCAATTCAAATAATTCTTCCTTTTTTCAAGCTAACAAAATCCTTCTTTTTTATCAAAATTATGATAAAATTAATAGATTAGATCTGACCTGGAAAGAAAAACATGAAAAATTAGTTCTAAGAGGTATTTTATCGAATTGCACGGAGGTTTAATTTCTTATTTCCTATTATTATTTATTTTATACATTAGTACTGCATTTTCTGTCTTTTTTTTATCCAATTTTTGCTTATTAAAATTTAATCGTTAGTTAAAGTAGTAATTGTATTGCACTTATTAGCTACTACTTCTTATAAATATGAACTTTTCTTGACTTAATTAATTGTTCTTTTTTAATGTAAATATTAAGAATGAGAAAGTCTAACGATAATTAACCATTCAATTAATATCAATTTGCATTGCTTCAGTTTTGTTAGTTAGTTCGAAAATTTCAATTCCGATTATATCAGAGTGAAAGAAAAAAAAAAGGAAACAAATGAAACACCTAATCAGTGCTAATGAGCAATTGTTTAATGAGAATATATTTGATGAGTGAAAAAAAATTCCCATCATATTAGCTAATTAGTTAGTGCAAGGAAAAACTTCAAATTTTAATTTCAACATGCAAATTTAATTGGTTCTTTTTAACAAAAAAAAAAAAAGTTTATTTGCAATTAAGCTTAAATGTGGAAATTATAATTTTGAATTAATCGCAGTTTGCAAATAAAATAAAAAAAATGAAAAACGCGAAAAAAAAGACTTGAAGGTGAAATTAATTTTTATCCCTAAAAGTCAAACAAAAGATGAAATCTTGGAAGAAGAAAAAAATTAATTAATGAACAGTCTCATAATGCAGGAAAAGATGAAAAAGTCGGAAAAAAGATTGGCTAATTGCTGATTAATTAATAAAACTTATTCATTATTTGATAAAGAAATGAATTAAATTGAAAGCTTTGTGCTTCTCGTCTTAAATTTTTTTCCTTTTTTTTTTGCAATAATTCATTATAGCTAATAATCCATCATATGACGTGATACAATTTACGTAAAAATATTTCGACAATCTAAATGAGATCAGATGTCGAAGAATAATTCACGTAAAAACAGTATTGCTTTGACGTATAGGCATGAAAAAAAAAAAAAAAAGTAAGAATGAGAACAGAAAAAAAAGGAAAGAGATGAAAATTTTATAAACTAACGTGTACAAATAAGACATACGTAAAACTATACATAATTAAGAAGGAAAAAGAAAGCATAGATTTTAGATTAGAAACTTTTTTGAACTTGACATCAAAATTTCAAATAATTTTTGCATTAAAATTTCGTAAGTAATCACTGGTCAAAACTGATTGGAACATTTTTGAAATTGACTGAATGATAGTATACTTCCATTTTCTTTTCTGAATTTTTTCTTAATTAAGCAGAATTATTTGAAATTTTTATGAAAAAAAAAAAAGTGAATAAATCATTCATTCCAAGCAGTGCTACACGAGAACTCGAATTAAAATTATCTATCACTTAAGATATCATTCCGAAAATGGAACAGCTATTTAGTTGTGAAAATTCTTGAATATATTTTTAAATTTCTTGAAAATTTGACTTTTGATTAATAATTGCTTATACTGTAAAAGCGAACCCATTTTAAATTATTATTTGATAAGATGCGAAATAAATGTGATAAGAAATGATAAGAAATCATGGAAAGTTGATAAGAGGAGGGGAGAGCAATATGACGCTAAAATGTTTTTACTCAAGTATTAGCAAATATTTTTAAAAGAAAATATTCTTGTCAAGAAGAAAAAAAAGAAAAAAAATATTGAAATGAAATTGTTCATCGTTCATATGTATAGCAAATATTTTGATCGTTGCATAATTTTGAAAAAATAACTTAAAACAATGACTTAGTGATAATTCAAACTTGATAAGAGGATAATTTGAAGTATAATGATAACATAAATCTGGAGTAAATTTCCATTATCATGATTAAAATGCATTGCACCAGCTAAATACTAGTATTAATCGTGCAAATTCTGGAATAAGATATGCCTTCTTATCAATAATTTAAATCGCATTCAAATATATTTGGTTATTAACAAACAATATCACTGTTAACGATTTCACATCTAATCATTATTAAGTTCATCAAATAATTGCTTAAAATTAAAAAATTAAGAGCAAGATCAGCTGATTAAAAATTGCAATAAAGGAAATGAAAATTTTCCAATAATAATCATGTCAATTATCACTTTTAATTGATTACAATTGATGACATCCTACATTGCTGTTCAAAGTGACATGTTAAATAAATTTGTTTACTGATTATAATGAGATATAAAACTAGAAAAGTTATCAGCGATAATATTATTATATTATTGATAATAATCTTATCACTGGTGGCATATATTCTTTATAGTATTTAATTAATGCTACTGTTCCTTTTTTTTTTTCGTGATAACATAATAAGGCAAGACAGTAACATCAAAAGAAAAGTGTATTGATTGAATAATTTCAATAAGAGATCAAGCAATTAGCAGTGATAACTATCTTATCAATATTAATATATAGCAAAAAAATTAGCAGCAACAAAAAAATTAAATTAACAGGTAATTAGACTATCACTTGTTATTTTGCCGATTTTACTGCTCAAAATGATATGATAATAAGAAAAAAAAAAAAAAAAAAAAACAAACAAAAACCAATCTTCCATTCAGAAACCTTTTAGATGCAGTTAATTTTGATTAATTATAACCCCTATTGTAATAATTTATACATCATTCACTATTAATGCGGAAAAATTTGATTTATGTATTTGAATTTTTCGTTTTTTCTTTTTTTTTTGTTTTTATTTTTTTTGTTAAATTCATTATTTCGAATTGTGTTGACTGCTTAACTAACATACAAATATCATACGTTCTTCCTCATTCTCTTTGCAGTCTTTATACAAAATTTTCTGTTTCATCCAGTTTTTAATTTTAATTTAGTTATAAAATTTTCAAATTTTTTTTACATCATTAATTAATAGATTTTTTTTTTTTAAACAAATTTCACATCTTATTGCTAGAATTACATAATAATGTTTGTTTATATTTGCAATGAAAAAAAAGCGGAACAGTTTATTGTGCCATGTTTTTTTTTTAATTAATGAATTTAATTATTTTCTAAAGCTATTAAAAAAAATTTTGCTTTATGATTCTTTTATTTATTTATTTTTTACTTATTTTGTTGATAGATTGTGTACTGCTTAATATTAATTTACTGCCTTTTTTTTTTCTTTTTGAGAAATTTTTTGAATTGAACTTTTTTTTTTCTTTTGAAAAAAAAAGATTTCTGTTATAATAAATAACCAGCTTATTACTATTTTAACAAGCCAGTTAGCAAAACTTGTCAGAACTTCATGATTATTAATTAATTTATTTGAAAAGTAGAAGTTTGCTGCGGAAGAATGCGAAAAAAAAAGAAGGATATTGAATCAGCTGAAGAATTCGTATTAATTATTGCAAAAAAAAATCATTGTACTGATTATCAAAAAATATAGGTCAAATGAAAAAGAAAAGATGGTTTGCTCTTAATAAATATACTAAAATAGTTCATTTAATTAAATCAGTATGTCATATGTCATGTTCATGAAAATGGTGACGACGATAATTATAATTAAAAATTAATAGCAAAATTAAATTATCATCGTTTCCTTTTCTTCGATAGAGAAAAATAAACAATACAGGCTTGTTTGTTTGACGTATAATCATTAACAGCAATATGGCACTGAGTGATTTCACCGGTAGTTCTGGTATTTACTAGAAAAAAAAAAAAATATTCCAATAAAACCAATACTTCTAACAAACAGCCAAAAATTTATCGGCAATAAAAACTTATCATTAATAGGAATAGGATTACTATTCTGACGGCTTATTTTGTTTCACTATCGTCCTGTTATCTCATACGCTGATATGATAATAAGAGCTAAAACTTGATAGCGGAATATTTTGTGTGGATTTTATCAGTTCTCTCTAAATCTTTAACAATTCGAATAATCTTAATGTAAATGATCAAGTTTGTAAAAGAAAAAAGAAATAAAAATAAGCAAATTCCAGGTGAAAATGGTGAAGATTTTTTATTAAAATTCAAATTCCAAGAACTTTCACAGCAATTTAAAATTAAGGAAATGGAAAAAAAAGTGCGTATAAAAAGTATTATAAGCAATTTTAATGATAAGATAAGATAGGCATTTCATGATAAAATGTGCAATTTATCTCTCAATTAATTATTCCATATTTTATATTACTTTGTAAATCGATCGGTAAAAAAAAGAAAGTGTCAAAATGATTTATATTTTCTTATTATTTGCAATAATTGTTTAAAATTAACTACTTAATTATCCTTGATTTTAACGAAAAAATTAATTTGTCGCCAACACAATTAAATTAAATGATAATTAGTTTGCTCATTTTGCTATGCTATTTTGTTTCAGTTTAACCAATTAAAAAAAAAAAAAAATAATAAAATATGTGGAATAAAACATAAATAAATTTATGTAGCATAGTAGCAAATCATTAATTGATATCAAAAAATTACAAGAAATTTTTTTAACTAAAAATTCGACGATAAAAGCAATTCAAAAACATATCTACTTTGATAGTTATATCTAATGGAAAATATTGCTATATCATATTATAGATTACAATATTATACAGAAAAAAAACACTTAATATCATGGTAAAACAGCGATTCTTTGTTCTTCAAAATATTCAATCAATTCTATTTCATTTAATAAATGAACTGATCAAATAAACGAAACAGCATCCTTTTTATTAAATTTAATATACTAAAATGTTACATTTTTTATGGTGAACTACGAAAATAATTTTTATAACTTATAAACTAATGTGTAATTTGATTATAAAATAAGAATAAAGCTAATTCAACATTTTTTGAAGTTTGGTATTATTATTATTATTATTATTATTATTATTATTTATTATTATTATTATTATTGTCATAACTTTTACCCGTTAATTAATTTAGTAATTAGTTATTAACTATTTCTGATCTATTAGAATAGTTATTAGTTAGGATAAATATTAAATTAGAACTGATATAATAAGAATCAGGAAAAGCAGCTGAGATTCATACTTAATTGATGTGCTATTAGACATTTGACTCTGTTATCCACGAAATGTTGCTCGAAAACTTTCTCACTATCAACAGTAGTCGATTCAGCATTAATTAAATTATTTTTCAATCGATTTAACTGCAGGAAAAAAATACTCATAACTTGTTGTATTCATTAATTTGATTGATTTGTTTTTATCATTTCGATTTTTCAACCGATAACTTCACCATCATTTTCACTCATTTCGATTACCACTCTGACATTCCGGAAACGGAAAATACAGGAAACCGATGCTGGCACCGTTACGTCAGATATGAATATCTACCGGTTTACTATTTAAAATTTGTAATTTGTCATATGCCTAAAGTCCATTTCATGGAATTCATCAAATTTTAAAAAGTTACATTTCAAATTTTATTACTTAATCAGTACAATCTCGAAATTTCCCGCATCACTGTTACTTTCGATTTTATTCATTTTTCATTTTTCATCCTGCTCATTTATCCTTATCAGTTACGTTTTTAGAACTCTTATCGACTAACTTATCAATTATTGTTACTGAATAAGATGTTGATAAGAAGTAATACGTTTCAGATGACAATAAGAAACAATTAATTCGATTTAATTATCAAAATAAATTATGCTGAGCTTCAAATCGAGACCTCAGCGAAACTTCTCCTCGTAACGATTCACTCATCCTAGAATCNAGCTTCAAATCGAGACCTCAGCGAAACTTCTCCTCGTAACGATTCACTCATCCTTAGAATTCTTCTGAAATAGCAGCTAAGCAGTTCTTCTAAACCTCGTCCGTAGAATTCACCAATATGTCTTCATTTTATGAACTAGTCTCTTTTTTCTCTATCCACTTCCAAAAACTTTCAACTATTAAAATTTCATTTTTTTTTTCCTTCAAAGTTTTTCCTCCTTTTTTTTTTTTTTTTTCATTTAAAATCGAAATAGTTTCGTTGTTTATTTGGTCGCCGAATGTCCGTCCGCCTGTTCCTGCACTTCTATGTATCTTTTGTGAAATTTAACGAATGTTTGATATGACAGAATTTTGTTGTCGCCGAAAATTCCTTTGATGCTAAGCGACAATATGACATTCCCTACTCCGCCTTAACCTCCTATCCTCTCTCTCTCTCTCTCTCTCTCTCGCCCTCTCCCTTCGTTCCTCCTACCCCGCGGAATCTTACACTCCGTGCTTTCTACCTCGTAACTTTTCGGTCTTTCTTCCCCGTATCATCCATCGTTAACAACATCTCACAGGTGGTCTACAAATTTCTTTAATCTTATACATACCTTTTTCGTTTTTCTCTTTTTTTTTTTTTTCCCTTAACAATCATTTTGATTTTGTCATATTCATATAATAAAAAATTTTAACTGTGAAAAACTGATAATTAATTAATAATTTTTAATTGAATTATACATATTTGATTAAATTTATAATTTCTTGCATATAATATTTGGAAATTTTTATGCATTTTTCATTTTCCTAAATTTAATTAATTTTCCTCTTTTTTTTTTT